>JAOTOM010003566.1:0-160000 GCA_034440615.1 Ashinkailepas kermadecensis
TCTTACCTGTCGCTACTCTTCGCCCGCGACCAATCGGCGTGAGAGATTGGCGACGCTACATGACTCAACGGTCGACGTGTCGTAAAACCAATAACCAGCCAACCTGTTTGCAGTCGGCCCGCTGACCGTGCCGTCGACGGCACCGCCGTGGGACGAGCTGGAGAGGCTGGAGGGGTTCCGGCGTCTACGGCCCGGCGGCCGCTGCCAGCCGACCGACTGTGTGGCGCCACACCGTGTAGCCGTCATAGTACCCTACAGGTGCGTCCACCCGCTCCGTCCCAGACCCCAGTCAGTACCCACCGCTCCGTCCCAGACCCCAGTCAGTGTCCGCCCGCTCCGTCCCAGACCCCAGTCAGTGTCCACCCGCTGCGTCCCAGACCCCAGTCAGTGTCCGCCCGCTCCGTCCCGGACCCCAGTCAGTGTCCACCCGCTCCGTCCCAGACCCCAGTCAGTGTCCGCCTGCTCCGTCCCGGACCCCAGTCAGTGTCCGCCCGCTCCGTCCCGACCCCCAGTCGGCGTTTTCCCCCCTCTCCGACCCCAGTCAGTGTCCACCCGCTCCGTCCCAGACCCCAGTTCAGTGTCATAAAGTCATAGTCATAAAGTGTTAAGGCTTAATAAGAGCCACAGGGGCCCATCTGGGTTAAGCCTATCTAGAAAAGGTACTAGAAATGTACACACTCTCACCCCAATCAATCCCTTATCTCAAGTTCCTACGGAGCTATATATCCCAGACTATCTAGCACCATTCACTTGCTATTGCATAACACACTCAACAATTACAAACTCCTCCCATCATACCCATTGTGCTACCATAGACTATCTCATCAGTATCACATCCCGAAGGAAGGTGCTGAATCCATTGCTAGGTACACCCTATATAAAGTTATAAAGCATTTAGACTTAATAAGAGACCCAAAGGCCCATCCAGTTAAGTCTGTAAATGGAAGATACCATAAGCCTGGCAAAACCCAACCATCCCACATCCTGTAGAAACCAGTCCTCCAATATCCCACACACCTATCAATGCCTATCTAGCAATACCCTAGCTATCCAGCCTCTATTCCCCTGATCTCTCTTAACACATGAGGATTGATTGCCTTATCAATAATTTTCCAACTGCATCCATGCCTGCTTAAAGGGGTCTGTGCCGTGCACACTTACTTAACATATATCTCACCCCATCCATCACAAATTAGAACTAAAAAACAAGATTTTTTCTGTCTAAATAATTTGTCCACCCTACTTTTAAATACATTCAATGAGGAACTCCCCACAACATCAGCAGGCAGCCCATTCCACTAATCAACAACCCTTTGACTGAAGACCTGTTGTCGCTTAACTGTCCTACACCTCAACTTGTCTAATCTGAACTGATGACCCCTATGTGATACTCCAAACTGAAGAGCACCATTCAAATTGACCTGATCTAGTCCTGTAATAATTTTGTACATTTCAATCATGTCCCCCCTTAATCTCATATACTTGAGTGAGTACATATCCAATGCCACAAGCCTTTTCCATATTCTAAGTTACCTATTCCACTGATGAGTCTAGTTGCTTTGCGCTGCACTCTTTCTAACATGTCTATATCTTTTTTCTAGGTAGGGGCTCCAATTCCATGCTTGTACAGAATATTCCAAGTGGGGTCGCACATATGCTAAGTACAGTTTTTTTTCATGACTTCCTTGCTCTTATATATCACACTTCTATTAGTAAGTCCCAGCATTCTGAGTGCCCTGTTCCTAGCTGAGCTACATTGTTTTTTCTGCTTTAAGGTCTCTTGAAACCAACACACCTAAGTCCCTTTCCTCTTCAATAACACCCAATGGGCGCCAAATGACCCTGTAGTCGGCGCGCCCTTAAACCCAAATAATCAATAAATCAATCAATAACACCCAGTTCCCTCCCTCCCATTGTATATCTTAAAGTCTCACCTCCAGACCCCAGATGCATAACCTTACATTTGGCATAGTTGAACGACGTCTGCCATTGATCAGCCCACTTTTTTAGGTCCTCCAAGTCTAGATGAATATTTCTAGATTGATCACAACTGTTTGCCACTCCCACCAGCTTGATGTCATCAGCAAATTTGAACACTCTATTCCTCAGCCCCACCTCAATGTTATTCACAAAGATGATAAAGAAAAGTGGCCCTAGAACAGAGCCTGTGGTACTCCACTCAGAACATCCTTCCAATGAGATTTACATCCATTTAACATTACCCTTTGTTTCCTTCCCCTCAGCCATGCTTCAATCCAACCTAGAACTTTTCCAACAATCCCATGTTGCTGTAGTTGATGAATTAGCCTCCCATGTGGAACTTTATCAAAAGCTTTGCTAAAGTCCAAGTACACAACTCCATCCTGCTTTGATTGTCTACTTCTTTAGTAACATACTCCATGAACTCCAAAAGGTTAGTTAAACAAGACCTTCGAGATCGAAATCCATGTTGAGTATCCCTTAAAAGATTATGCCTATCAAGATGAATCTGAACATTCTGTTTAACCAGATTTTCTAGCACCTTGCAAACTATTGAGGTCAAACTGACTGGCGTGTAGTTCCCTACACACTTCATACTTCCCTTTTGAAAATTGGTACTACATTTGCATTTCTCCAATCTTCAGGCACTTCAGAATATTCCATAGACCGCCTGAAATTATACCTAGGGGAACTGCTAAAGCTTTAGCACACACTATTAAGACCCAAGCATATATATCATCTGGTCCTGAAACTTTATTAGGTTTTATATTCTGCAACTGCTTTTCTACAGCTTCTGTAGTTATTGTAAGATACTCCAACCTATCACCTGTCATGGCATGAGATTCAGTTGTTTCTATTCTACCAGAATTCTCTTCAGTAAAGACTGATGAGAATTGCTTGCTTCGGGATTCCACAATATCACAATCATCAACCACTAATTCCCCATCTACCTCCAGTAGATTATGTACCTCCAGGTGCGTCCACCCGCTCCGTCCGAGACCCCAGTCAGTGTCCACCCGCTCCTCCCCAGACGCCAGTCAGTGTCCACCCGCTCCGTCCCAGACCACAGTCAGTGTCCACCCGCTCCGTCCCAGACCCCAGTCGGTGTCCACCCGCTCCGTCCCAGACCACAGTCAGTGTCCACCCGCTCCGTCCCAGACCACAGTCAGTGTCCACCCGCTCCGTCCCAGACCACAGTCAGTGTCCACCGGCTCCGTCCCAGACCCCAGTCAGTGTCCACCCGCTCCGTACCAGACCCCAGTCAGTGTCGGCTAGTGGCCTGATATTCACAATTTTGGGTAGAAGTACACGCCCAAACAATATTAATCTTTGTATCTTTTCTGCCTTCATCGATATCACCCTGGTTACCTCGATCATAATTCCGTAATAGAAGATGTCGATACATTAATCGGCTTGTCGATATCTAGTTTAATATCAAATAAAGCAAATCACTTTTTGTATCTCCAATCCGTTGGAGCTCAAAACGGTTCTGTTTCAGAGACGCCTCGGGCGACCTAAGCGCTGCTGCTTCCGGGGTTAGACTGTTTATTCATGGGCGGCCGAACCTACAATACGTTGGGCTGGCATATTCGGTGTGAATATGGTAGCGCAAGAAAACCTCCATCACGACCTAACAATGACAGCCACTCACCGCCGAATCTTACACACGCCGTGCTGAGGGTGCTAGCAACGTTTCTTTTCTGCATTTGTATGTAATGCGCTGCAACTGCGTCGTCAACTGGCTGCCATATGCCGCCGCAAAGTAGCTTCAAAGAGAAAACGCTTCCGAGAGCAGTCAGGTGCGACCGAGCTAAAGTCTACTTAAAACCCACTTTGAGATAATGCTGATTACGACTCGGTGAACATGGCAGGTGGCTGTTGGTAGAAAACTCAGCAAACGCTTCTTCTGAGTTCATGATGCATGCATTTATTATTTTCAAATGCCTCGGATCGTTAGAATAGCCACAGCTAATACATTTTTGAAACTCGTTCCTTCAGTGCATGTACCCTTGCTCAATGGGTGTCAACTTGTGTTGATCAGAGTATTCTTTGGACCTGAACTGATTTTTACGGAAGCTTGCATTCATGTTGATGCCCATTGGATGTTGTTTTGCTCCGATAACGTGAATTATTTATGAAGATATTCAAAAGTCAGGTTACTACCAAACGTAGGAATATCTCACCGATGGGATGACGATTTCACCTAGCCTTAAATACATAGTTAAATGTATTATTCCTTCTACATTAAGCACCAACGCAGACTTGTTAGTGATTCATAGTGAATCGACTGAACGAATCAACTCATCTTCACACTGGGTGAAGAGGATGAGTCGACTCAATGCGATTTCCAAACCAAATGAATCATTGAATCGACTCATTCACCAAATGAATCCGATTGAATGACTTCATTGGCACATGAGTCCATGCATTTGATATCCACTTTTGGTACCTAATTTAGCTCCTTAATTTACTACTCGGCCATCTTCGTTTTTTAGCCAGTGTTTCAGGTAGTCACATCGGATTTGAGGTCAATGATGCATATTCTAACCAAGCAGGATAAATATCCAGAACCAGTGGATATTAAGCCAACATAGTTTCTTACGAGAAAATCCAACATTTTAAGGGTTACTGAAGTCGAAGGTATCATTTATTTTTGCGACCTTGGGTTTGCATGGTGGCATCATCCCCAGGCTTGGGGAAGGTAGGCTGTTCCCGGATTTGTTATCCAGAACACAATCTTCTCCAGAAAATGTATGATCACTTCTTGCTGGAAGGTTGAATGATGCCATTTGACAATAACTATAGACTTACTGCTTGTTCATAAAATGGCCAAAACCAATTCGAAACTACAAAAGGGAGTTTCTGATGCCACACAAAGAAATGCTGAACAAAAGAAGATTTTTAAAACTGGGCAAATATCTGTCTTTTTCGCCGTCCACTTGTCCCACTCACTTCTCACTCTCCCACTTGGGCCAAAATCAATTTCAGGATGCTGGTGTCCAATGTCACACGTCTGTGTCCTTCTCCGTCTAGCGTCCTGTGCCTGAATCAGTCCGTGTCCAGTGTTGTGTCCCCGGGTCAGTCGGTAACCAGGATAGTGTCCCCGGACCAGTGTCAGGTCAGTCCAGTGTCGTGTCTCTGGGGCAGTCCGTGTCCAGTGTTATGTCCTTTGGTCAGCCACTGTGCAATGGGCGCTGAGTGATCATCATGGTCCGCGTGCCCAAGAGCGTAAGTACCAAACCAACATTCCCATTCCAGTGTCGTGTTCCAAGGTAAGTTCCTGCCCAGTGTCGTGTCCTCGGGTCAGTTCCTGCCCAATGTCGTGTCCTCGGGTCAGTTCCTGCCCAGTGTCGTGTCCTCGGGTCAGTTCCTGCCCAGTGTCGTGTCCTCGGGTCAGTTCCTGCCCAGTGTCGTGTCCTCGGGTCAGTTCCTGCTCAGTGTCTTGTCCTCGGGTCAGTTCCTGCCCAGTGTCGTGTCCTCGGGTCAGTTCCTGCTCAGTGTCGTGTCCTCTGGTCAGTTCCTGCCCAGTGTCGTGTCCTCGGGTCATTGTCGGTCCTCGTCCAGCGTCGTGTATAATGCTCAGTGCCATATGATCTTGTCGGTCCCTCTCTGTTGTTGTGTCCTGTGCCAGTCTCTGTTCGATGTTGTGTACCCGTGTCAGTTACTGTCAGGGTTGGATTTGTGCTTTGTAACCCTGGATGTGGAGAGTACAATTTTGGGGTAATTGAATACAAAAAAGATATTTGTATTCCAACCAGTGGCGTCAGAACTTGGTCTTGCACTTTTCAGTGAAAGTAGAGCGCTTCATCACAGAGCATTTCATTGTCAAGAAGAACCTTGGGTTCTTTTACGACGCATTCAACCGCTAGGTCATATGGCGTCGCCAACCTCTCACGCCGATTTGTCGCGGGTGGACTCGGTAATGCCGTCGGTTGTGAGATTCGAACCCACAATCTTGCGATTAAGAGTCCGACGCTCTACCAACTGAGCTGCCGCGTGTCAAACAGCACCACACATCGCCCAAATGAGACAAATGAGAGGATGCTTTTCTGTAGGGGATACTGTTCTGGATGGCAAAAACCCAGCAACAGCTAATTTGTCCAACCCTGGTCCATGTCCAATGTATCTCCCCGTACAGCAATCGGTACTCTACAGGCGAGGCCGCTGGCATCATCCGTCCCAGTGCACGTCCAGCATCGCATCAGTGTGATGTCCCCGTGCAGTTTTTTCCCAGTGTCGCGTGCTCGTGCCAGTCGTCGAGCGTTGTGCCCACGCGTCAGCTCCTTCGCTATGCCGTGTTCCTGGGTCGGTTCCCATCCAGTACGTGCAACCCCTGGCGGCCTTTGAAATATGTGACGTCACCCCCTCCCCCAAAGCAAGTGACCATGGAAGCACGGCCCGCTTATGTTAATTCGCGTCCAGTTCCAAGCGGAGGCTTGTGGTGCGCTGAGTCATAGGCGGAGGCAGTCCGCATCTGTCATGCCTGACTTGGAGTGTCGTGGGCCGACTATCTGATCAGGGAAACTCCCCTGGTGCGGTGCTGGCGAGGGCTCGGCGGATCGCGTGCCATTTGGTGGTCTCGCCTCACGGCATTTTCAATGGAGTTTTAACGGTGCTTGTTCGCCGTCACTGATCCGTGTCTTCGAGCAGGTCTGATCATTTGCTTATTAGTATTATTAAGCGCTGTCGTCCGTGTCGAATATCTTGTGATTGTGCTGTTCGTGCGATGTCTGATCGGTGTTCCCTGCCGATTTTCAGGGATAGAGAGGAACATTTACGAATATTTTTGTATCATATGCATCCGGTTTTACAACGACAGCAGCTCGACTACGGCATATTTATCGTGGAGCAGTCAGGTGGGTGGTCGGCCGTGTTGTTCGACAAAGATGTCCCTTCGGTCCCGTGTACATGTGTGATCCGCTGGGCAACCATGTTGTGCGATTGATAACGTCAGTCGGCTCCGTCCCAGGGGCAGAGCGTCACTCAGTCCCTTGTGGAAGCACAGGAGTTGACATCGTGTTTCCAATATATTACTACGCTTTCTGAAACATTTTTGTACTCCCTCTGTAACGGTCCAATATATATATATATATATATATATATATATATATATATATATATATATATATATATATATATATAAACATTTCCGTGCGTTCTATACAACATATTGAACGCTCATCTCATCAGTATATGTGTGCTAAATTTGCTACTATATTGCTTTATTGGTTGTCGCAAAAGAAAGTAACAGAAACTCAGGAGTAAACCATTGCAGATGTCGACTCAACACTAGGCTCGTTGTATTGTGTCGAGACATTATTGACTTCAACAGCATCATGCACGCTGATGCATGTTCTAAAATAGTCTGAGTTTTCTGCATGTCTGATACTTCACCACGATTGGTGCCCACGTTTCACTTCACAGTTTCTGTCGGCACACATTCAGGGGTATGGCAAAGTTGATCCAGTGACAAGGCTCACTGGCGGTTTCTTATTGGTACAGATGTCTGGCTCCCAAACGTTTACTGCATTTAACGCCTGACCTCGAGCGGGCGACGGCCGCGTGTTTGATTGACAGCAGTAAGCGCTGAGCATGTGTGTTTGTCTGCTCAACTAGTTTGGGCACATGTGGACGCTACCGCCAAGTGTTGTCTGCGACCCTTGATGGCTTCAGTGTGCCATCATGAACGCCTGCTCTCCACCTGTACCGCTGACCACCTGCTGATCACTGACCCCGACCATGTCAATGATCACCTGCCCACTTCCCGACCGTGTCACTGACCACCTGTTCCCCACCTGTACCACTGACCACCTGCTGATCACTGACCCCGACCATGTCAATGACCACCTGCCCCCTTCCCGACCGTGTCACTGACCACCTGTTCCCCACCTGTACCACTGACTACCTGCTCTCCATTTGTACTACTGACCATCTGCTCCCCACCTGCTCCCCGACCGTGTCACTGTCTATGTCTTTGACCACCCGATTCCCACCCGCGTCACTGACCATTGACTGGGGACGAGTGGTCTAGGGGTAAGATGTTCGTCTCACAATCGAAAGATTGTGGGTTCGAGCCTCACCTGTCGCTACTCTTCGCCCGCGACCAATCGGCGTGAGAGATTGGCGACGCTATATGGCTCAACGGTCGACGTGTCGTAAAACCAATAACCAACCAACCAACTGACCATTGACTCCCGCCTGCATCATTGACCACCTGTCTGGGTCCTTGGCCATATCCGTGACTTCCTGGGTCCGGGTGGTCCCTGGCGAGAAGAGAAAAATCCCGCAAACGCACCATCCAGGGCATGCGACAGAGCTAACAGCTAGAAGTCGCTGATTAGGCCCCGGCGTGAAGTAGGTTAGAAGGCCAAAGCGGTAGGCTGTAGGCCAAAACGGTGTAGCGAATTCGTGTTTCGCACGTTTCATGTGACAGTTATACTACTCTATCAGAACGATGGTCGCTAGTTCTGCACCAGTTCGCCCCGCAGCAAAAGTCGCAATCTCTGTCACAGTGCCGTTCTGATCGTCCATAGGGGTTGGAAGGACTGGCGGGTGGCTGGTGTGACACGTATGATAGTCTTTAGAATACCACACAGGATGTCTTCAGAACCAGAATAAATAATCGATGTTCATGCACTTCTGATATTTGTTGACGGAAAGCGCAAACACAGGTGCAAGATTTCATCACGAAGGGTGTTGCCAGCTCCAGTAAATATGATGTGTGAGGTATGGGGGTATTTTCATGGGTTTTTGACAGTATGGCAAGGTTTCGCTCTTCTTCCCCTGGCCCTCTGCCCGGCTATCAGCCACACGTCTGCGTGCCTCCCCTAGTCCATTTCTGCCGCGCTGTGTTACCTGAGGGAGCGGTTTCTGCTGTCAAGATGTTACGCCAGAGAACTAGGAGTTGGCAGGCTTGCTCGAATTACAGGCGGTTACCTGGGTGCTTAGCTGCACATACTGAGGCATGGCGTGACACCACAAAACTGCGCAAATATGAGGCATGTGTCCATTTGCCGGTTGTGGAAAATGGGACTAGGTTTTTTTGCACTTCGATGGTTGATCTATTTATATCCTTCAATCCCGAGTTCACGTTGACATTCTAAACCTGCATAATTTCTCACCTGAATCATCTTCTGGCACGCGTCTCTCTTGCATTACGCATTTCATCTCGTTGATTCTTCCAACACACGAAGCACTGTAATTTGTATTCAGAATTGGCTTAGCTTCTTGCGGGTGAACGCATGTCAATTGGACGCATATCGATGCAACACAGGGTACACAAAGTATTGTTGAAAAGTAATTTTCTCATCCGCCACTTTCCACGCACTAACTAAACCAACAATCTGGTATTGAACTGCGTGAATGGTAGAAGGGTAGCTGGTGCTCTCTGTCCACTCCTGCCGCTCTTTCCTCTCTGAGACGTTGTAGTCGATGTTTTCAAATGCCAAAATAACCAACTCCCCTCTCTGATTGCGTACCATATTGCCGTCATGTTGTGACCCAGATAGATGCAATGTCCCTGACCGTTGGTGTAGCCCACATCCGTGGTCCCATGGATCGCAATTTGTTGTGCCTCGCTGATTCTCAACCTCGGTGGTCGGCTCCTCATTTTCTACAGGTGACTTTCCGTTCTCTATTGACAATTCCTGCCCTTGACCGCTCCTGTCGCAGACTATGCACCTGGCCTTGGCCCCGTGCGCTGCACCACCGCCCCCTGACGCTCCATCTGTCGCAGGATCCGAGGCGTTCAACCGCGCTTCGCTGTTGAACGCCGGCGCGATGGAGGCGCTCAAACAGCATGACTTCCAGTGTTTCGTCTTCCACGACGTGGATCTGCTGATGGAGGACGACAGGAACTTATACACCTGCCCGGAGCAGCCGCGCCACATGTCCGTGGCTATCGACACCATGAAGTATAAGTAAGTAATATGCTCAATAGATGGCGGGCCAAGGAGGAGTGTTTAATGGAGAAAGAACGCTTCCAAACAAGAAGAAAAGAACATTAACTGCTTGCCATTGTCGTGGGCACTACTAGGCAAAATGAAATCAATTGTGTACCATAGCAATCTGCAGATAATCGAGTATTATGTGATACCAACACGCTTTATTTTCGTCAACGGGAGCGTGTAAGACGAACATTTTAAGACGTGAACCTTGATTGTCCCTGAAAAGAACTTGAAAAACACACATGGATATAGAGGTTCGGTATTTTAGCATAGTTTTAGTGTTTCGTAGTTTTAGTTTCAAATCAGTTGCCACGGCAGTCTGTGCAGGTCTGTAGTTGCTGCGGAAGTGAGAAAACTGTTGATAATTTTTCGCTCTGACATTTCCGACCAGCACTGCTGTAGTTTCTGCTTAAGATGATCAACATCGCAGGTCCGAACACCACCTTGCGCTCTTATTCACCCCGCACGGATTGAGATCGGGACCCTTCGGTGGCCATTCATCAGGCTTGATGTACGCATGTCTGCTCATGTAAGAACGAAGCTGCATGCACGTGATGCGGTGTTTCTAGTTTCCCCATCCTGCTGGAAGATCAGTCGCTCTCCGAATATTCGTCAAATATCGGGGAGGTACTCGTTTTTCAGGACCACTGGGTAGCTGTGTTTAAGCACACGCCAGCTTCGATGAACACCAGATGTGTTTTCTCTAATGCGTTTACACTTGCACCAACCATAACCTGACCGCTATGTCTGCGGCTGTGGTCCAGGATCTAGTACGGACTCGTATGTCCGGCGTGAGCCGGGGTGTCGAGCATAACCTCTGTCGTTCTGCCGGATGGTGCGGTGATATGCAATGTAGATCCTTCCATCGGAAAACAGACGCATCGTAGCGCCTCCACATCATGGCAAATGCAGACTAAGGTATTGATCATTTCCATGCACTTCCACTTCTGTTCATTCAGAATATCAACCTGGAACTTCCGGAGCCACCGCAGCTGCGGCTCGCTCTTGACGATCCTGTTCTACAGAGGAAGTGATGATTCGAATCTCCCGCCGTGACAGGTGCGAAACAGGACGCCCCTGACCTGGAGTCGGCTCTTCCGCATCTGCTCGCATCTTGGCAGTGTTGACTGTCTTCGGACCAGGGCGCTCCTGATTCGGAGTCAGTTCTTCTGTATCTGCTTACGTCTCGCCAGTGTTGGTTGTCCTCGGACCAGGACGCTCCTCCTGACTCAGAGTCGGTTCTTCCACATCCGCTCGCATCTCAACAGGTTGCGCACTAGCGACCTCTGCCTTTAGTGTATTAGCATCCACCATATTCATTGATTTTCTTTGGACGTTTTGTAACCGTGCACAAGGCCCACTTCTTTCTGTTGAATTTCTCACAGGCACCTTGCTCCCATCCGATGCACCACCATATGCGGCACTAACTCGCTGCATCGATCAAAACAACGAAGTTTTGAACGCTGAAGGCTTGCAGGATATATTGCAATGCAACCAGTAACCTGGATTGTTTCGAACGCGCTTGTGATTTCACGTGATGTCGCTGGTTAACTGTCCAGCCGTCTACAGGCTGTAGCGACTGCTGGTTAACTGTCCAGCCGCCCACTGGCTGGCTGTCGTGACTGCAAGTTAGCTGTCCCGCCGTTTACAAGCTGTAGTGACTACTGATTACATATCCAGCCGCCCACAGGCTGGCTGTCGTGACTGCTGGTTAACTGTCCAGCCGTCTACAGGCTGTAGTGACTGCTGGTTGCATATCCAGCCGCCCACAGGCTGGCTGTCGTGACTGCTGGTTAACTGTCCAGCCGTCTACAGGCTGTAGTGACTGCTGGTTACATATCCAGCCGCCCACAGGCTGGCTGTCGTAACTGCTGGTTAACTATCCAGCCGCCCACAGGCTGGCGTACGCGCAGTTGTTCGGCGGCGTGTCAGCGATGAACCGACAGCAGTTCGAGCTGGTGAACGGCTTCAGTAACCAGTACTGGGGTTGGGGCGGCGAGGACGACGACATGTACAACCGGCTGACGTTCCACCGCCTGCACATAGCCAGATACCCGGCCAACATAGCCAGATACAAGATGATCAAGCACAAGCACGGCAAGGTCAACCCCAAACGGTGGGTGGCAGTCCGCCGCACTATGACGTGAACGGCCATGTGCTATATGGCGCCCATCAGCTGGTCTTCATTTGAAGCGCCGTTAGAACAAAACAAGCAAACACATCAACAGCTGGTCTTGGCCCTAGCTCGGCTGGAGGGCAGGGGTGCGAAAATCGGTCCCCACCCCACGTAGTTTTTCCGCGACAGCTGAAGAATGAGGGGTGGTAGCCCGGCCAAATTTGGTACACCTTTACCTACATGAATTTCACATATTTTGATAAAATATATTTGGGTCAGGTCATTCATCGTCACTAATCTACGGCGAAGTCACCTCCAAATATACTTTAATAAGTCACGTTCCCGAATATAGATATGTACGTGCAAATCCGACGAATTACTTGTCTCGATGGAACTAACAAAACTGCACTTTCGGAGTTTTCAGAATTTGTGTGTCATTTTTTCACGATTCCTTTTAGGGTCACGTCAACTTTTGCACAAAGGCGAAAAATATAGTTGCGTTCTCCCAGAATCGTCATGAGCGGTGTTTTTTTTCGTGACTTAGTTTCCAAAATCCGTCCTTCAGTACCATGTCACCAGCCTCCCGATCGCCCTCCTGTATTGTGCCACTAACCTCATGTCCGTCCTCCAGCACCGTGTCACCAGCCTCCTGATCGTCCTCCAGTATAGTGCCACTAACCTCATGTCCGTCCTCCAGCACCGTGTCACCAGCCTCCTGATCGTCCTCCAGTATTGTGCCACTAACCTCATGTCCGTCCTCCAGCACCGTGTCGCCAGCCTCCTGATCGTCCTCCAGTATTGTGCCACTGACCTCCTGTCCGTCCTCCAGCACCGTGTCACCAGCCTCCTTATCGTCCTCCAGTATTGTGCCACTGACCTCCTGTCCGTCCTCTCCAGCACCGTGTCACCAGCCTCTGGTTGGTTCACCAGGTCTGCCGCACCAACCTCCTGTCCTACCTCCAGTTCTGTCATCAGCCTCCCACGTCCGTTGAAATATAATGTCCAGTCGGAGCCAGCGCCATACGTCCATGCACGCCAGGTATTCTGTTGCTATGATGCTGCATCTGTGTGACCGCAGCTATGTATGTTGTCACGAGGTCGAAGGGTACGTCATTTAAAGCTCACACAGTTGATTTTTGCTTTAGTGTTTTGTGTTATTTTAATATTAAAAAAAACATTATGGCTGTATTGTTTTATTGTTTTATGATTGTTTTATGACGTGGAGCCCGCAATGGCGTCATCTTTATGTGGAGATTATGGGCCCATCATTATATTACGCAATTTCCATTCATTGGTAATATTTGGGTCGATGGCTGTAATTCTCATGTTATCTGCTCTTCCCTGCAAACCTTGTCGGTGCTTCGCTTGGGAGGAGGACGGGTGGCAAAGTACTTCACCTGAACTGGAATCGAGCCCATCTCTTGCGTGGATCGGGAGTTAGATGTGTGGCAGTAGTATCAAATTATGGATGTGTTGCGTACTATGATGGTTGTTATTATGTATTTAGCTAATGGGGTTAGTTTTATGTATTCCTCTTGAACAGGGGAATGTCATCTTGTGGTGCTTTAAGCTTATATTAGCTCAGATTAGAGGATATAAATAGCCAAGACACGAATTTGACCTGAACTGGCAGACGTTGATGCAATGGCCCAAATTGCATGATATTTAATGGGATTTCTGATGGCATAAAGCTGGCACTTGAAGATGTTTAGTGACATAAAACATGCATCTACGGATGCTGGATCACATAAAACCTTTACGTAACCTCACATAAAATATATATGTGGCCCAGCATAATGTATTGTAATCTAACCTAGTATATGCTAACCTAACCTAACCACGCAGGATGGCATATAGTCTATATCTATATGGATGCTGTATAGCATAGAACCTGCACCTACAGATGTTTGATGTTAAAACCTATATGGATCGACGCTAAGCTATGTCAAGTTGCGCTACGCTAAGCTGAGCTAAACTAAGCTGCGCTAAGCTAAAGAAAGCTAAGCTAACCTAACATAGCCGAATCTGGCAGGATGACATGCAATCTGTGATATTTGGGGGCATGGACAATTACAATATGACAGATGGGTGGCATCTATATGTCAGATGAGTTGCATTGAGTCAGGTTGCTCCCTGATATTTGGGTAATTAATCACAAAGACTGGGTTCCAAACTGACAATTTTAAATATGGATTATCAATGTTTGGGGGTTCTGGAGGTGAAAACCAATCATTCTTTGTCATTGCAATTGGTTTTGTTTCCTTTTTTTCATTTCAATTGAGATTTTCCATCGTCGGCGAATGTTTATGAAACCAGAAATACAACACTGCGTATTTCCGTCGCGTGAATTGTTTTCCGTCGGCGACGGTTTAAAAAAAAAGTATACTCGCTTCTGATGTATTCGATGATGCATGAGTACGCTAAAAAACCAAACGAACAACGAGCAATCAGATTAGGAACGCTGACCTCTCGACTGGTACCATGCAGCGTCTTGGCGACCGCAACATCGACCCTGACACACGACGGTCGTTACAGGTTTGACCTGCTCAGGAAGGGCAAGAAGAGGTTCGCCACCGACGGTCTGACCTCGCTGCAATACAAGGTCAAAGACATCGTGCTGGAGAAGCTGTACACACGACTGCTCATAGAGCTGGACAGGAGGTGACAGGGTGCTGGCGGCGGGGCGGTGGTGCCGTGGACCAACCCATTATCGGTGCCAATTGGTGCCAACGAAACTGGGACAGCAGTGGACACTCTAGCAGTGCTGTTTTATGTCATATCGGTTCTGGTCAGATGTGAAAACTCGCGGGATCGGCGCAGAAGCCGCGTGGCCCCATCGAGGGGCGCCGTATTGACTCGGTATTACGGGAGTGCGCGTGCACCGTTGGTGTACGGTGGACACGTGGCGTAGTTTGCGTCGCGCGCTACTGCGTTCTTGAGAGCTTAGCGTTATGCTCGCTGTGACTGAGACATTATGAAGTGATTGTTTTATCCGAACTGGTAGTGCGCGAATGCGTGCATATGTGGAATAAATATGTGCGATGTCGACGAACCAGTCCAGGCGGTGAGTCCAGCCTATCGGCGCCGGTGTCGGGCGCGGTACGACAGACAACTTGAGCCGCTGTCGGGCGCGGTGCGACAGACGATTTGAGCCGCTGTCAACCACTGTTTTGATTCATGTAGCTTGATTTTCAGCACCGACGTGGGCACTCCATAAGACCCCATACTAAAAGTAGAAATGATTGGGTAGATGGGGCAAAGTCAGCATTGAGGGGTACTTGGCCCATGAAAAGTATCCAAAACGACACACGTATCACAGGGGTGACTTCAGTTTGAAGTAATTTGGGTGGAATGTCGCGATACTGCCAAAAAGTGGTCTCGCACGTATTTCTTGATGCATCGAAAACAGCTATGTACTTTGCAAGTTACCACATTCAAATTTGTGACATACAGGCCTGTAGCTGACATACTTGCAGGCGGCGACTTGCAATACGCATAGCTGTACACTTAACATCAATAAGTATCACAAAGACCATCTTGAGCAAAACCGTGATAGTCCGCCCTATTGACCTCTAACTTAGAATACCATTTTTGGCGAAATCATGGTAGTCTGCCCTGTCGACCTCAAACATAGATGACCTCTGTAGGCCACATATTTGAACATGGTGACTTGCAATATGCATAGCTGTGTTCAGCTAATCAAGAAGTACCACAGACCATGTTGTGCGGCATCGTTGTAGACTACCATTTTTACCTTAGATGACTCCTGCAGACAATCTATTTGGGTGTGGCACCATGCAACAGTCATAGCTGTATTCGGCGCATCAGTAAGTACCGCAAAGACCAATTCTTTGGCGAAATCGTGATAGTCTGCCTCCAATCAAAATACTAATACGAATATGAGCCCCAATGGCGCATGTTCCGGCGCTCAGTAACATCAGCGACAACGGCAACACTCGATACAATTTCTGCACACGGAAAACACGCCCACAGAGCCATTGCCGGAGAGAAGAATCTGTATACGCCTTGGCCGTACGCCATGTGGCGGTGTTTGTTATTCGATGCGTTCCAGCTCGTCTGGCGTGCCGTGCGTCGTGGTGATGGTCCCGCCTATTTATGTTATCGCACATATCCGACATTCCTGTTGAGTGGTCATTGTCGCTCGCTGCATAGTGCCCGACCCGATACTCTCCAGCAAGGAAAAATTATTGCGACGTGAAAAATAATTCTGATATTGATACTGCATCACGCCCGCTCTGTTGACGCAGATTGGATGGCACATGAATGGTGATTGTGGAAACTTCTCAACCGAGGCGGGCAGTCGCATTGACTGGCTGCACTCCGGTCGGGTCCGAGTTAGACCAGCGCTTCTCATTCACCTCCCACCATCCCGTCGAAACGCTCCGCCTCGCCGTCTGGGATCGGCCGGCGGATATCGTGCAGATCGCACCACGAGCGAGCCGCCGCCTGGGCTCAGCTCGCGGATGTTGTGCAGATCACATCAGGAGCGAGCCGCCGCCAGGGCTCAGCTCGCGGGTGTTGTGCAGATCACACCATGAGCGAGCCGCCGCCTGGGCTCAGCTCGCGGGTGTTGTGCAGATCACACCATGAGCGAGCCGCCGCCTGGGCTCAGCTCGCGGGTGTTGTGCAGGTCACACCACGAGCGAGTCGCCGCCAGGGCTCAGCTCGCGGGTGTTGTGCAGATCACACCATGAGCGAGCCGCCGCCTGGGCTCAGCTCGCGGGTGTTGTGCAGATCACACCATGAGCGAGCCGCCGCCTGGGCTCAGCTCGTGGGTGTTGTGCAGATCACACCATGAGCGAGCCGCCGCCTGGGCTCAGCTCGCGGGTGTTGTGCAGATCACACCATGAGCGAGCCGCCGCCTGGGCTCAGCTCGTGGGTGTTGTGCAGATCACACCATGCGCGAATTGGTAGGACCCAAAGTTACACCGCCACACCACACCACTCGGCCCGCGGCCGCACCCAACAGCTATTTAGCATGGTGAATCGCTTGCTACATCGTACGCGATTGGCTTTGTACAGCCGGTTACGTATAAAAAAGGGGGCTCTCGAAATGTCGGTGTGAAGGATTCATTAGTAGGTTCATGAAGAGTTGTATTGTATGAAATCACATCACGTCAATAATTAATTTTTGAGAAACGAAAATATTTCAGTGCAAGTTATGCTTTTGCATACCAACGATCATAAATAAATACTGTTACAATCATAAATTATCATAAACAATCATACATGATCATTAATGATCATGCGACGGATGAAGGAGGAAGTTAGGCCTCGTTAGAATGCAGTGTGCTGAGACAAGATCCTGTGTGTATGTTTCGATATCTTTTCCACGTATACCAACGTAAATATGTAAGGAAGTTAGTGAGTACGATGACTTCATGTCCTACATGCAATCTCATTCTACATATCGTACCGCAAATGAAGTCATGTATGTACCGCGAGAACCGCAATGTCACCAACTTTAACACTGTTCACACGCGGACACGCCCCAATCATTTGTTCACAGTTTGGCCTCGGTAAACATTTTATGCAGGTCAACGCTGAATTGTGGACATGGGTGAAGGAACGACATCAGGCTAATACAAGCAACACTGAAGTTAAGCAACTTTGGGTACTACCAACTCTCACATTGAACCATGGATCATTATTTTAATTATCCAAAGCTGTTGGGGCAGGCATGAAGTAAACATAATACAGCACAACTCAGCATAGCATAACGTAACATGATGCAGCATAATATAATATAGTATAGCAATATATGATACCATGATATAACATAATATTGCGTAAAATACCATACAATCACAGCATAGTAAATAACATAACAGCCGGAACATGCCATTTATTCAGAACGCCGCAAGATGGTGCTAGTGGCAGGCCGCGAGATGGC
Source organism: Ashinkailepas kermadecensis (assembly GCA_034440615.1). NCBI lineage: Eukaryota > Metazoa > Arthropoda > Thecostraca > Neolepadidae > Ashinkailepas > Ashinkailepas kermadecensis. Next base: position 17,957 of record JAOTOM010003566.1, read on the forward strand.
ACTATCAGCACTCTCTGAGTCAGCCGTTGCGGTCACCGTCGCCGGATCGTTCCGATCAACTATCGGAGCACGACCGTTGCTGGAAGTGTGCAGCGGGAATTAATGTGGAGTTATGCGATTAATGTTGGATCGGTTAGTCATCCTGAGTGTTCAATATTTTGCTTACGACGTCGGAGAAGCACAGCTACGGATAGGTGCTTGTCAACAAAAACACGTAGATAACATTTTTGCTGCATGACCGACGCAGTCAATGCGCCCCTAAACCCCCGATACCAATTTATCTGGCGTCGACGAGAGCGTAGCAATAGTTGTCGCCAACTGAAAAGCACGCTTTCCTACGGGGATGAATGGCCTCATCGCTTTAACCACGTTCATAAATGTGTTTATACTACATATTTTTTAATCTCGAAATGGCACATCGGGTTGAAAATAATTTGTAAAAATACCCGGTACCAAAGTTGAGGTAGCCTGCCCGTATGGTGGATGGCAAGTTAGTCAGTTGTGTTTCAGCATAGGTGGCATGGTTTGCGCAAAACATAAGCGTGAAACCAACATATTTCTTGTCATTACAAGACATTCTCATTCAGCTATATATATATATATATACATATATATATTTATATATATCCTTCTTTTAAATAATCAAATTATAAATTAACTTTTTCACATGCAGGGACGGATCCAGGAATTGTCGTGGGGGCGGGGCACATGTCCGGATGAGCACCTTTGCCTCCCGAGAGGCGCATCTGGCTGAAAATCGATGGGGGAGGAGTAAAGTCGAGCCTTCCCAGAGGGGTGCCACCTTCCCATGGGGGGGGGGGTGAATATGGTCAGTGCCCCCTTGTGTCTGCCCCTGCTCAGATGGTACCAGTGCTGAAAATAGGATTATGGACGCAATATCTGACAGATTAAGAAAAACTAGATTTCCCCATAGACCATCGAAAAATATAAAACTTCTATGCGCCGTACGCCGACCGCTTACAACTCATAGATTTTATGGAAATCCCCTTGATCTGGCAACAGAACAGTAATGCTATTCTCCGATCGGTGGATATATGCATTTTCACGTATACATTGCTCCCCACGCCCAATCGGTTTCATAGGTGTCACCCGTTGGTACTCCAGTCACCTTCAGAACCGCTGGCTAAATGTTTGAGAAAACTGCACCGCAATTCCTACACGGATGTGGATAGCTGACATAGCATAGGTAAAATACTGCTGCATACAAACGAACATGAGCCGGTTAACATAATTTCCCCCGTCGTTCAAAGTCGCAGCCGAGTGGGAATACAAATTATTCGATTAAAATAACCTTGCCTTAGATGCTGATGTGAAAATTTCGGTAGACCAGAAGGCTTAACCAGAACTGGGATTTGACGTTGTGGCATAATCAATTTAACACCACGTATTGTGCTCATTTGGATATACCTAGCCATAACGCGATATCAGCTGCCATTCGCGTTGCGCAGAGGCGTAGCCAAGGGTGAGGGGCGGGGGCCAGACCCCCTTGAACGAAAAGTGCATTCAATCGACCAAGATATTTTGAGTTTTCTCCATGCAAAACCAGAACCATTCGGCGCGCGAAGCGCACCATAAGCGGTCTCTGCTTCATGACTATTTCGTTTTGGTCGACCCGCCTAAGAAAATCCTGACTGCGCCCCTGGGTGAGGTCACATTCATAACCAAATTGCATAATGTGTCACACCTGCATTCCACAGGCCATCCTCCCGTGATTACTGTTTTACTGCGTAGTCGCCCTGAACTGGACATTTTGGCATCGACCATCCTGCCAACATAATATCGTATATTCCCCACACCCAGTCGGTTTCATGAATGCCACTCGTTGGTACTCCAGTCACCTTCAGAACCACTGGTTAGATATTTGAGAAAATTGCACCGGGTGCCCTACACGGATGTGGATAGCTAACATAGCGAATATTAAAATCACTCGTTCGCTTCACGCCCACTAAGGGCCTGTTTACACGCGGCAGAAACCCGCTAGACTCCCGGCAGAATCGTGACGTTGGCAGGACTGAGCAGGACCCGGCAGAACCGAGCCGAATCGAGCATGACTCGACGTCGGCGACTTCCGCAGCCTCTGACTTCACATCATAAATGGATGACGTCACGCAATGTACTAGCCATAGCGATTATGGCTTAGTAGCTTTGTCGATGTCGGCGATGTCGGCGGCAGACAACTTCAAATATTTCAAGTTGTCTGCTGCGTTCTGCCGTCGGACGCGAGCGTCGGACGGTTTTTGTGGTTACTGTTCGGCCTTTCGGTGGCTATATTTGTTCAAATTGAATACCTACTGTGGGTGTTGCGAATGGACATATTGGTGAGTAAATTGTGATCTCCCTGGTCCTTTGTAATATGCCTGCAATCCAAATAATTGCAAAAGGTGGTATAGCTAATTCACGTGTTTTGGGAAGGAGGCTCATGCCACCAAACGGAGTCTGCTCGGGGGTGGAACTTCGCGCACTTTTGGTGTTGCTGATTGAGCACCAATTGCCAAAATTAACATTAGGACTTTGTTGTTGCATGGAATGAATGAACTCAAAATTTGGCTTGGCAACACAAATCGTTTTGGAAAGTCCATGCTTCCTATGCAACGCCCATGTGGTTAATGATCAATGTGTTCAAAGTTGGGGCCGTTGCCCAATAAACCCCCACCCTCCGTTCGGTTCCTGCGCCCTTATACCTCATGTCGGTAGGAATGAGCAGTTTTCGACACTTCAGTTTTTAGCACCCTTTTCAGCTCTTTAACAGGCAGATATTTTACTCTTTCCCTGTTATTGTAACTTCATTACCACGTCCTCCATTGAAAACCATTACCATTGACGTGCAAGAGCCCTTCTTGTAAGGAGCTGGTCCCAAATATCTAGGAATTAATGCCATCTGGGTACCAACCGTGAGTGGTACCACTTGTGTCAATTAGTATTGCAGCGGAGCATTTGCAGCGCAGTACATATGCAACCGATACGCTTCATGGCGCATCGGATAGATGAGGTCAGCCCGCTAGTATGACGTTGGCAGAATTAAACGTGACGTGAGAGTCTGCTGCCGCCTGATACTTTCCGCCGCTGCCTGCTTATTTGTGTCGCTGCCTACCAACTTCTGCCGCCGACGTCGCGAACGTCGCACATGCCGAGGCAAGATTCTGCCGGAATTCTGCCACGTGTCAACAGGCCTTAACCATGCTCAATCAGTATTCGGTCCCGTGTTGTTCTCGCCGATTTTGTTTACATCAGTGAGAGTTCGATGTTCTTCCATGTCCCACATTGGTCGATACTGTAGCATACTTACACGTCACAGAATGGAAGATTTTCATGAAGACCAAATCAAATATTGAAATCCGCATCGTTTACAAAGTAAGGCCAATTGTCCTACTACGCAGGCAAATTAGCGCGAAATACGAATGGAGGAAAGGAAACCTTCCTCAAACGTTTGTGCCGGTGGCGCAATGTAAAACAAATGAAGTGATTCATTGATGAGGAGAAGATGAAACTGGCAGTTCCATGTCACCCGAAATGGTCACGATGCGCTGAAACGGGTTCATGTCACCGTTGTTCGATGTTGGCATAGCTTCGGTTTAGTGCATCCGGATTCATTTACAGACGGTGCAGTTTTTGTCCAGATGTTGACACAAATCGCATTATGACGAATATCTGACTTATGCCAACCTAACGATGACATGAATTGCATTATCACGAACATCTGGTTTGTGTCAACATAACGAAACATCAACCGTAAAACGGCACACTATACGGTCAGCACGTCTGGTGTTGCAGTTAGTCGCGCTCTCGCCGCCGGCCGGCCGCATCGCGACACGTCATGGGCGGCGCGGAACCTGCATAAACTGGGTCAGCAGACGGCGGCGGTAGGGTGAAGACGGGCACCCGGCGGCCGAGCAGACCAGCACTCGTCGGCCCTGCCGACAGCCGAGACACGCGAGACCGGGCCGGACAGAGGCGACCTGCTGCACGACCACACACACAGCTGGGACACGCACGGCAACACCGGACACGGCTGCAGTTCACCCACTGGTACAGACGTCCTGCTGTACCACCGTACACACAGCTGGGACACGCACAGCAACACCGGACACGGCTGTGGCCCACCCACTGGTCAGCCAATGTCAAGCTGGCCATTGTGGTTCTGCCAGCCTTGTTCTACAGTGCCGGACGCGCATTCATGGCGTCATTATACATACACCAGCATCAGGCGCAGATCCAGGAAATATCATCTTACGGATGATGCTTGCAACCCGGACTTCCGAGGCCCACCATAAGGCCGCCGTGCTGGTCAATGTCATTGCTAACGATCACGGAACCTCACCGACTTGTACGAGGCCCTCGATCAGAGGTGGCTCACTTCTTGACGATTTTTTCAACATACCGGGGGGCACTTGAGTGAATAGGTCCCATTCAAAGAAGGCATTGAAGGAGTGTACTTCCAATTTCAGCTCCTTGATTTCCAAATCCGACGGCTTGCTTGAACGAAGGAATGCATTCCGGCTTTTCCATACGAAAGTGTGCTTGCCAGGACCTCGCAATAGAGAAAAAGTTGGATGCCTCCAGCACAACTGGACTCGCACGTGGCACACCAAGCAGAACAGCATACATTAATATTGGACACCAGCACTACCTTCAACCCAAATAATAACACAATCTCAGGTCGTGGGAGATTGGGCACAGTAGCAGCCCGGCTGACTGTGCACTTCAGCCAGTGGTTCGCCACAGAGCTGCATCAGTCGACCAGGGTAATGCTACTGCGCTGTGTCTACCGGTCAAGGTCATGTCACCGCTCCGCATCCGCCGGCCAAGGTCATGTCATTGCGCGGCGGTGTCAATCCAGTGATTCATGGTCGCGTGAACATACAATGCCCGTAAGTCAGGGTTGTATCATCGCGTAGATAACATCAGCACATCTCCTGTCACCGGTTCGTCACCGGCCACCGCTGTATTCCGGAGGCGCAGGCGGTGGTAGGGTGCGCGTGTCTTCTTCAGATGAGCTCCCCTGTAATCAGGGGACGTACCGTGCGGCGGTCGTGCGGTGCCAGACCAGACGCAGGCGGTGGTAGGGTGCGCGTGTCTTCTTCAGATGAGCTCCCCTGTAATCAGGGGACGTACCGTGCGGCGGTCGTGCGGTGCCAGACTAGACGCAGGGATTCCTCAGTGGCTGGGGCGGACGCTCAGAGTCCGCCGTCAGCGCCGGACAGTCAGTCGCGGCCTGCCTGCCTCGACCGTGTTTGCCGGGCGCTCCGAAGCATGAACGACACTTGGTCCTCCGGGACCTGGGCTCTCTGGAGTCAGATTCAGCACCCGCTGTCGCAAAAGCCCATGTAGGTTACCCTTGAATGACTTAGGCACGTAGCCTCAATATTGCTAGTGATTCGTGAACGTCGCTTTATGATCGGATTGTTGCCCTTAACCGATATGTCTTTCAATATTTATATTGGGACCCTATGCAGTTCGACCCCTAATGCTTAGGATCAAAAGCGCGAAGCCACTGGATCCTCTTAACAGCGAAACTTAACTTAACTCTTAACAGCGAAAAATAAACAGATGAAAGAATACATTTTCAGATTTTCACCAAGCAAAACCATTTTTTTGGCGCGAAGCGCGCTGAAAGAGGCATGTTTCATGACATTTTTTGGTTGGGCCCCTTAAAATGCTGGCAGCACCCCTGCTTAGGATCCTTATAGCTGATACATACCGTGTTGCCCACGATAGTTTTCATAAAATGTTGCCCGCGCCAGGGGTCTTGGAACGAACCTTTGGCCTGATGGTGCCGATTGATATCACTCTTTGACTTGCTGTTTTTCCTGTCTCGGACGTCCGCTGTTGTTTTTGCCAGTGTGCTGGTTCACATCTTATACATCCCATCTGATCGGATGGCTTGTTCGGCTTGACTTACTTGCTCAGGTACATCGGCGGCTCCACGAACTTTCAATAGGGGAGGGGGTGGAGGGGTTGCTGTTGTTTATTGGGTGGTTCTCGACGCACTTTATGCACGATCACGGCTAATGGCGTCGCCCGCACTGTTTCGCCGGTGGGCCGCGGGATTGGGAAATGTCACGAGTGGTGCGAGCGTTGAACCCGGGACCTTTGGTACCCAGAACTCAACACCTTAACCACTCGGCCATCCGGGGTGGAGGGGTGGAGGGACATGATCGTATTTGGGGTGCAACCTTTCTATGCAACGCCCACAGGCATAGTGCTAAGCTTCACGACGTTTTGAGGGACACGCCCTTCCCGGTGCCCCTTGTCTCCGCCCATGATCTGGACTGACCGGCCGGGGGTACCACGTCACCACGGCGCGACCACACCGCCAGCGATACACAGCGCCTCCACCGCAGCCCACCAGCCAAGGCCGGCGTCCGTCAGACGTAAACGCCGCCTTCCGAATGGCTGACGTCGCCTTCGGTGGTCGGCGGCAGCCGGCGCTCAGTCGTGGCCTGCTCGGCTGCCGGACCACTGCTCTCCTCTGCTCTGCTCTCGGTCTGCCCGGGCGGCGCCGCTCAGCCAGGGACAGCAGACCAGACCGGCCACCACCAGCAGACCGACCCCAGCGCCGCAGTGGCACAGCCGAGGCGCGCCGACAGCGACACGGTCTCGGCTGGAGCGAAGTTGAACAGCCAGAGACGGAGCCAGACGACAATACGCTAAAGGCATCATGTCGGTACAGTCGGGAATGTTCCAGCGACTCTTTTTGAGAAGGCACAGGTGAGAGAGCGCATATTCTCAGGGCCAAAGTCAAAGGCAACGACAAACAATGGTTCTGGTATGGCATTTATCCCACCAAATTGAGAAGTTTTCTTTCTTTGCGTCAGCTCTATGAGGTCGGATGGAAGGAAATGACTTCAAAACACATACGGCAGCACAAACTTTCGAAGGGCTTCTAGACTCTTGGGTGCATACTTTGGGGCTGATTGTTCTTTTTTCTCACGCGCACTTCCGCACGAAGTACGCGTTTCTGCGAAGTAATTACCCGTTGTCTATGCTAGCGTCCAGGGTGCCACCCACGACACCACCGCGAACGGCTCAGCTCAATCAGTTTGTTTATCATTTTCGGAAACCTGTTCGAACGCATACATTACCAGTGTTAGCATCTGGTTGGTGGTTACTGGCCTGTTATTTGAGCAAAGCATCGCGTCCGTGCTATGTGGTTGTTCACGCCATCCCGTTCGTGTGATATTCTAAGACTACTTAGCGTTTATTGTTCACTCAACGTAACTGCACAACTTATGCTAATTTGAGATGTGCACACTACACAAGTTCAGGATTGCATGTGCCGGTATTACCCAGTGCATTATGCATACAGCATGAAGTAGTTTAGTAAAATACGGTTAAAACTGACAGGATGTAGTCACAACTATTAGGAACCTAAAAGCTACTCCCAGTGTTCAAACATTTAGCATACGTGGTATGAGCGCAGCGTTTAAAAAGGGCAATGGATTAAGAATATTCTTAGGTTTATTCATAGCCCGTAATGCGATACTTCCCGCTACCAATTACACCCATAGATCAAAAGCCAAGTGCGTGCTGGAGAAGGCACAATTTCTCCCGGAAGCTACAACCGTGGGTGCGGATATTCTAGGCGATCAACTCAACAGTTACTGATTACGTTATATAAAGTCGAAAACTGCCAGCTGTTCGGCACGGGATCCACCGCTCAGTGGTGAGCGGCGGCTGCATTCAGAGCAGACTGCGTAGCATCAGTCACCGCCATGCACGGAACAACAGGGGACAGCGACAGGACGTTTCCCCCTCCAGAGTGCTTGCAGCCGACCGCTGACCTGATGTCACCCCGGGCTCTCCGGCAGAACTGTCAGCGGCTTGCACGCCTACAACATTGAGTACGTGCCGTACAGCAAGGACCGGCTGGACGATATCGTCGAGCTGATGCTGGACACATTCTTCACCCGCGAGCCGCTGGCGAGTACCACCGACGGCACCGACGGCACCGACGCGGCGCGTCGCAGCGTCCGCACGCGCACGCGCCGCACATGAGGCTGCTCAGTGGAGAGCTTGCTCACTTGGGCAGTGTAATGATGGGAAACATGAGCGGACATCAGGCTGCTCAGTGGAGAGCCTGCTCACTTGGGCAGCGTGGTGTTGGGAGAGCGGCGCAGCTCCGGTGGTGCCGGCTCCCCGGCTCTGTCAAAGCTGACGTCAGAGGTCACACGATCTCTGCTATTCGTCAATGGATGCCAGTCACTACCGCTGAAGTGTCCCGTCATCAACTGCACTCGAGGATCAAAACAGCCGACGGCGTGCTGAGGAAGGCACTCCGCCTCAGGCGCACGCGCTGACGAAATGTAGCTTGACATTGTTTACTGGTCAGCAACCCACCGAAGAAGTTCCCTCGACCGTCTCTTATTTATGTATGTATGTATATATATATATATATATATATATATATATATATATATATATATATATATATATATATATATATATATATATATACACACACACATATATATATATATATATATATATATGTGTGTGTGTGTGTGTGAAATGACATAGGTTTATAGGTCAACAGGTACCAGTAGGGCTCACCACATATTCCTGCGCACCATGTACTGTTTTTTATTCAGCGACATTAGTGGCCGTGCAGTAGTGCTGAATCACTCGCCGCTGGTTCTTCACCATCCACTCCAACCACCGTACAGCTTCACACCCCCGGCCACCACTGGCCCGGCGTTGCTCGTTAGCCGGTCAGGCGATGAGCGTGTCGTTGACGCCCCCCCCCCCCCCCCACCACCACCACCACCGACCAGACCCGCTGGCCGGTCAGGCAATGAGCGTGTCGTTGACGCCCCCCGGCCACCACAACCACTGACCCCCCCCGGCCACCACCACCACTGACCAGACCCGCTCGCCGGTCAGTCGATGAGCGTGTCGTCGGCGCCCGGCTCGACGCGGGACGAGGTGCTGGACTGGCTGCGGCCGTGCATCAGCGGCTGGACGCATGACGTCATGCTGCTGGCCGTCGACGCCGACGACGACCGGCTGGTGGGCGCCACGCTCAACAACGTCATCACGGCCAGCGAGCGCGACACGTGGAGCTGGCCGCGACACGCCGACACCGAGTACGCCCGGCTCGTGTTCGGCTTCACCGAGGAGCTCGGGGTGAGTGACCGACGGTCGGGTCGGCAGAGCCGCGTGGCGGCGCCGCGGCGCACATAGAAATACTGTGTGGGAGGGGTGTGTGTGTGTGGGGGGGGGGCAAGAGTGCCACGGTTGGCACCTCTCAATCGAGAGCTAAATAATTTGGTTGTGAAGAACGCCACCTGTCACTGGCGAGGGGAGTCGTTTTTCGCTGCTAGGGGCGGCAGCACTCGCCCCTTCGCGTCCCTGTCGGGGGGGGAGGTCGACAAAGATGCACCCACAGGGGCACAATGGCGTACGATACCACTCGGATGAGCATCACGCAGAAACAAATGGTGCGGCCGGAGTGAGCCACCCGTGAACTCACAGGGGAACGGCGGTGAACACTCGTGCAGAAGTCTAACCGGCAGCTCGGGTCCGAATTTGATATGTAAACAGTTACTCCCTTAATAATGATACAATTAGCACAGTATGAGTCATAATTAGAACCGATCCAAAAGGAGTCACGGTCATCCACGGTGAGCAGAGTATGGCGAGAAGACATCTTCATTGCATCGCATGACATGACATTTCAAAACAATGAGATGGACCGGCAGGATGCACCTTCGGGGCAACGTGTCAGATCGCTATATTTCAGTTTGATGAACTTCTTACTAAAACAAGGCGGTTCCAATATGAACAACCGCAAAGGAGTTCAGCTTTCGTTCGTGTCCGGCGCCAAATCTTTGTACACGTCGGACTCTGCAAATAAAATATTTTTTATGTGTGCTGGATGCTATTTTCGACCTTACGTACAATTCTAAATCATGTTCGCAATTTATGTAGCGTAAAATTAGACGTGTCAATGGTACGAGGCACTAGGTCTTATCCAGAGCAATATACAAGTGCTGCCATCATTGCCCAACTTAGGAAACTGGTTGCAGAAGCAAAGGACAGTTCGCGGAAAAGCACATTTTTTCTGTATCCGGAGCAAAGCGCCCATGAGTGGTGATGGTGGTGGTGGTGATAGGGGCTTTTCTCCGACGGGTAGCGCTTTGCCCCAGTTAATGTTTCTATGTCTGCGTGTGCTGAGAGATATCGTTTTACACGTCACAAATACTTCTCTTACCATTTTGCTATATTTCTAAATATTTTATATCAGTAGGGCAAATCACCGCGATCCGTTTTGGAAGGTAGGCTAAAAAGAAACCACGTATAATCTACACAGGCCCTAGATTCAAATGCATTCGGATCTAATCACGAAATAAAAACAATGATTCTGAACAATCGAATTGAAATTTCGATAAAATGTCTTTATTATACTGCAAAATTCCGCAGAATGAGATTCATATGAAGCAGACAACCTAAGCATGCTATCATTGTGGCTGGAGTATATGGACATGCGAACATATCTGTCGTTCCTTGTCACGTCCATGAGCTATCATGCACAGAAAATAAGGCATCATATGCGCAGCGGATGAGCTATCCTACAAAACAAGAAGATATGCCGGCTTTTGTTGGATTCTGTTTGCCTGTGACTGCGTGTCGTTTTATTTTCTAACTTGAATGTTGTTCTGAAGCATGCAGATTTCTGAAGCAGCCACGGGTGACGAGATGGGCCGGTGAGCAAGCCTAATGAGGCATTCTTTTTAAAATTAACCAGTTTTAGTGTGTACGGTGTCTTGAAATAATTGTTCCTTTTACGCTTGCACTGATTTATTATGTCATTGGGAGTGTTGAGTGATATAAAGTGTGCCCTTTGCAACGAAAAGCTAAATGCGAACACCACAATTAGGTACTCCTAATGTATAGTAGCTTCACACCATGCGAATACACCATTGCAAGCAAGGCCTTGCTAGCCTTGCTTGCAAAGCTAGCAAGGCTAACGAGAATATCGGAGAAAACTTTGTACGACAGGAGCGCGCTTTTGCTGTAGAGACGATGCACTTTGCACTGGATTCGGACAAAGCTTCCTTTTTTACAGGTCTCAGGATTTCGCAACTTGTGCAAAAATATATTTATTAATTTTCTTTCCTACCAAGCCAAGAACAGTGAAATCATTTGTTTATCGTTTGATCCTATGTTGGAAAGCATCCGAGCATTATTTGCAACTTGTCCAGATTCAAACTTCAATGGATAGGCTTTGTCACAGTCCACCTTACAGCGGAATACGGTTTCATTTCGATAATTTTTACGTGAACTGTGATACGAGGGAGACTGAGGCATTTCCCGAGTCCGAGCACGTGGGACAGCGACACGCCTAATTTAGCCCTTCTGTCACCAGATCCCGGCCCGTCCTTGCTAAGTCGACAAACAGTTCCTGGATGTTCATCTTATAAGCGCAGCTTCCGTAAGCACAAACATTCAACATACTTGACTCAACAGAGCGGGGAGAGACGCGACATAACTTCCTCGAAGAACAAATATCCGTATTTCGTTGGGGAACTCTTTGTTTGGATCCGCCGAACTTTTCGCCTTTGATTCGTCAGGTTTTTGCTCTCGAAAACCGCTTGTCCTGTGTCGATATATTAACGACACACACATTTTCGACATAAGCAGCGGGGTTTATAACAGGGCCGCACCCCAGCCGACCGTATAGATGTCCGTCAAGGTCAGTCAAGGTCAGTCAAGAAGGTCCGTCAAGGCTCCGTGCCATTTCCCGGCTGCTGCCAAGTGCGTGGTCTGTTGGTTAGCAATAAATAAACACTGGCGTTCACACCTTGCCCGAAAACACACCACCAATTAGCACACGCCGGAGGTACCCGTTGAGACAGCAGCGCGCCCACGCGCGCGCCAGCCATCGGCAAACCGCAACCAACCACAAAACACAAACGAGCCCACTCGTCACCAGTGGTGCACGCGACCTTTTAACATCCGCCACCGTTTTTGCGCGCAACTCGGGCTCGCTCTCCAGACGTCGGCTCGTCCGACATGTGTCCCGCTGAAGGTCAATGTTTACGCTGACCTAGAAGGCAGCAGTGGCGAGTTCTCGACACTAGTGGCTGAGAAGTTCGACTGTGGCAGCACGGGCTGCTGCTGTCAGTGGGCAGACGGGGTGTTGTGAAGCGCTTGGGTGCAACAGCGTCCGTGCAACTTCTGGTCAGCAGACAGTGGTGCATTAAGCACTTACCGCCTGTGAAGCTGGAACTTCTCACACTGCGATAACTTTGGCGAAACATTGCTACACATATGGAACATACGGACGTTAGGTATATTATATTATGTTGTATACGAATATACGAGCATCCAACGCACCAGACAACATTGGTTTCTTGATGCCAATACTTTCGTTTGAGCTCCCTGAGCTCTGCACACACACACACAGCTTTGCTACAGCATAGACTCACAGCGACAGAATACACTAGTTCAGCACACACGCACAAACACACCCACACACACACACACACATACACACGCGTGTCAGGCACATGCCTTCAACACCATACCGCGACGTGGACCGAAGGCGTGCCATTCAATGCACTCAATCACCATTGAGAATGAAGTGACGTCGATCACGCCATTTTTATTTACATTGATTGCATAGGCGCATTACACACGGCCGCTCCCTGACAAGCATCGACCGAACAATAGTGTCTTCTCTTCCGTTTGGTCGGGGCCGAACACCAGCGCAGTCGCACACGCTATTCAGCGCAGTCGCAGTGCGCGCTAAATGGGCACACTGCTGCGCAGCCTCCACTTCACTGACGCGCACATGGCGGCCCATAGGACTCAGCACTGATCACTTCACTGTGGCATCACGCCACCGCAAACGTGCATTCGTGTTTTTAACTAGATGCACACCAACCCCACTACCATGTTGGTGTGTTCAAAATCGATTCAAGCCATTACGCTCTCCATCGGGTTTGAACTGAGTTTACCAAAAATTGGCAAATCTACACTAACCTAACCTAGCCTAGCCTAGCTTAGCCTAACCTAAACTAACCTAACTAAACCTAACCAAACCTAAGCCGATTCGGCGCAACCCGTTCTCCCATCACATCGGTGTCGCTCACGTGCAGCACATTGACTCGATCGCACCGAAATTGTGCCCAATGGGTAGCCGACACTGTGGGCTTCCACGTAGCGTGACACATTCCTCATTCCCTGCGATGTGAGCCGAGCCGGGCGCCAATATGAAGGCGGTCGCGTTTTTCGTCGGGATAAGTCGCAGCCCCATGTTAAACAGGAGTAGAGGTGTTGCTCGAATATGACCGCATGGCACGCGCTACGCTTCGCCCACCCCTACAAATTGTGCATTGCCGGATAGCCCATGTGACGGGCTAGCAGTCAACCAAATTTGATAGCTCGTGTGCGGCGCTCTCAGCTTGGAGGTGCCAAACTCAAAACAGATGCACGCGCCTGGCGGTCGCACGGTACGGCGCGCGCGACCGCCGACCACAAAAGCACGCAGTTCCCTATGGGGCGCGTTTCCACAAAGTTTCACATTCGTGCGACCTGTGGTATATGCTGTGGCCCTGGCTAACTGATCTCGACATGACCCCAATTGACGGCAAGTGGCACGTGCCCACGTGACACGCGCATCCCGAAACCACCGCCATAGTCTGTCCCCCGTACTGGGGCATCACGTGTGAAAATTTGAGCGAAATCCGCCCGGCCGTTTTGGCATAGCATGCGTCGAAGCGGCACAAACACACACACACACACACAGACAAATATTTATCGACAACTTTAGAAAACCGACCGCCATGTATTAAATCTCCCATAGAGATGTCTCGTGACATAGTCACTCGAAATCCCATCTACGATTTTGGAAAATCAAGGGACATCTCACACAAGGGATGTGGGATCTCACACAAGGGACACAAGGGATGTGCTGGCGACACATCGCTTTTCCCCCCAAATCTTGTAGGGAAAAACAAACATTTTCCCTCATTGGGGCGGATAAATTGTTAATAAAAATGCAGGCGACGTGCTTCCTGCCGAATGCACGCATCGACGCGCCTCTGTCGACAGCATGGTTTGGCCAGGCAGCTACCCGCGGTGGTCACTCACTCGGTGTTGACCTCACCGACGCGTCTCTATCGACAGCACGGTGTGGCCATGTACCTACCCGCGGTGGTCACTTCAGTGTTGACCTCACCGACGCATGTCTGTCGACAGCACGGTTTGGCCACGCAGCTACCCGCGGTGGTCACTTCACTCAGTGTTGACCTCATCGACAGCACGGTGTGGCCATGCAGCTACCCGCGGTGGTCACTTCACTCAGTGTTGACCTCATCGACAGCACTGTGTGGCCATGCAGCTACCCGCGGTGGTCACTTCACTCAGTGTTGACCTCATCGACAGCACGGTGTGGCCATGCAGCTACCCGCGGTGGTCACTTCACTCAGTGTTGACCTCATCGACAGCACGGTGCGGCCATGCAGCTACCCGCGGTGGTCACTTCACTCAGTGTTGACCTCATCGACAGCACGGTGTGGCCATGCAGCTACCCGCGGTGGTCACTTCACTCAGTGTTAACCTCATCGACAGCACGGTGTGGCCATGCAGCTACCCGCGGTGGTCACTTCACTCAGTGTTGACCTCATCGACAGCACGGTGTGGCCATGCAGCTACCCGCGGTGGTCACTTCACTCAGTGTTGACCTCATCGACAGCACGGTGCGGCCATGCAGCTACCCGCGGTGATCACTTCACTCAGTGTTAACCTCATCGACAGCACGGTGCGGCCACGCAGCTACCCGCGGTGGTCACTTCAGTGTTGACTATGGGGCAGCTACCCGCGGTGGTCACTTCACTCAGTGTTGACCTCATCGACAGCACGGTGTGGCCACGCAGCTACCCGCGGTAGGTCACTCACTCAGTGTTGACCTCACGGACGCGTCTCTATCGACAGCACGGCGTCGACGTGTTCGCCCACTTCAGCGCCGACCGCATCCTGCACCGGTGTATGACGGCCGTACACCCGGACTACCACCACCAGGGCATCGCCAAGGCGCTGGTGGACACCAGCTCGTTCGAGCTGGCGCGCCAGGATGGCTGCCAGGCGGTGGTGGCCGGCGTCACACATCGCGCCGCACAGAAGATCCTGCTCACGCAGGGCTTCCACGTGGTGCGCGAGCTCAAGTACCTCGACAGCCAGACGCTGTCGAGCAGCCCCTACTTCGACGAGAGCCGGCTGGGCCACCACAAGTCGGCCAAGCTGATGGGAGTGTCGCTGCTGGAGGTGTAGGCGGACACAGTGGGCGGTGAAACGGCACCGTGTCCGAGTAGGGGACGGTGTGACTCCGACACCAGCCAGACCCCCCCCCCCGAGTGTGGACTGAGCGGCTCTGTAGGGGACGGCCTGACTCCGATACCGGCCAGGCGCCAGGCACCAGCCAGATTCCCCCCCCCCCCCACCGAGTGTGGACTGAGCGGCTCTGTAGGGGACGGCCTGACTCCGATACCGGCCAGGCGCCAGGCACCAGCCAGACCCCCCCCCTGAGTGTGGACTGAGCGGCTCTGTCGGGGACGGCCTGACTCCGATACCGGCCAGGCGCCAGGCACCAGACAGAACCCCCCCCCGAGTGTGGACTGAGCGGCTCTGTAGGGGACGGCCTGACTCCGATACCGGCCAGGCACCAGCCAGACCCCCCCCCGAGTGTGGACTGAGCGGCTCTGGTGACAGTATCCATGACCCATAACAAGACTGGTGCGGCGCCAGGTCACGGTGACAGTGAATATGTGCCAGCAGATGCCTTTTCTAAGTAAGGAAAGGGATACATCAGTGTCTGTTGTTGTTCGGTGTGGTAATTGCAGGTGAAGTGGACAATGTGTGTGTGTGTGTGAATTAAGCACACATCTTGGGTTACTGAATGAAGAGTACCCACATACCAACACCCTTGTAGGGTGGGCCACTGCTATACTCGGGCGCTTGTCAGTCGTTACGAGGACTACGATTCTTTGTGCAATGACTTAAAATGGATGCAATGTTCTGTTGACAGCAGGACCCAGTGTGCTCTCTACAATGCAAAGACGCTCTCTGTTGACTACGTACACTATATTGATCTGTGGACGTCACGGTAATGTGCCAGTTAAAATAGTGTTGAAAACATTCAATAAATGGAGAAAGCAAAGAAGGCTGCAGAAACCATAAGGAAGACAATTTTCTTAGCTCCTACGTGCTACATTCGCGGCACAAGTTCTCATGGGAAAGTAGCTACACTCGTTCGAATACTCATCTATTTCAAATAATTCAATACTTTTATCTTCCTACTACATAGACATTCAATGACGTTTGCTTCGACAGTCACAACACCGAGTGTACTCGATTTTACCGATTTAGGCGCGAGACGACGCCCAGGAGGGAAACAATTTTCATTCTTAACCTCAGTTTCATCAATAACTTTCCGGACCTGCCTTCTGTTTTGAACTTAATTAACAAACCCCCATCGTTCACCCGAATTCTTACGATTAGAAGACGTAGATATTTTAATATCCAGAACATACATGGTGAACTAACGGGATCTTTTCAGAGGAGGGGGCGAAGATCTGAAGACGCTTTTTCTGCGTATTTCGCTGGTATTTCCCCCCACCGTACCTTCTGACGAATAAATATTCGCGGTAAAGTTTTGTGCAACATGAAATGTGGGACAACAGAAAATATCCTGGGAGTTTGAGGAACCCTTTATGTCATCTTTCAGAAAAATACCTTTGCGGCGGTACACAGACACCGATTTTGATTACTCACACCTGCACATTTACCTCTAAATCAGTTTGTAGGCAGAAGTGACCTTCAGTTCTGTGACTTGATCCGGCACAATCGATCGCAACAGAATGTCGTTTTTATCTTGAACTCCCCACACAAAAAAAATATTGGGCAACGCAGGTCTGATATCGGTTACTCATAAATATTGTGGCAAACCACATCAATTCTGGATCATGGAAGATGCTTCCCAAAACGTTAATACCTACATCCAATATGATATATGTACCGATAGCCGTGAAAACATGTAGGTATATACCAGCCAAGTAACGATAACGAAACTCAGCAGTGAAAGAGTTAATAACTAAGAGGATCCAAATACATGTACACTGTACAGGAGAAACGTAAGCAAGAAAATAAGGACTGTTCAGCATCTCTGGACATGCTTGCAATACGCATTGTTGCTCTAATCAGGGGCAGATACAAGTGGAGGGGGGGGCACTGGGGACATGAGCCCCCTATGAGAAGGTAACGCTCATCCGACGGGGAAAAATGCCCCTCTAGGAAGGCTCGAGTGCACTCCCAGTCAATTCTTTTCCAGCCAGAGGCGCCCCTCGGAAAAAAAAGAGGCGCCCCTCAGGACATGTGCCCACAGTTACAATTCCTAGATTCGTTAAAATTGCTTTGCTTGTTGTATTGTAGCTCAAGGGAGCATCGACTGCACAGGTCATATAGTTCTGGTTTATGTTTTACTCTTAAAAAGTATTGGGATGGTTCGAATCTTTATTGGGGTGGCTTAAAATAAAGTTGGGATGGCTTCAGCCATCATCAAAGTGCAAAAAGCGACACCCGTGGCTGCAGTGATGTAAGATAATGATCGCCTCATTTACTTCAGTATGTGGTGCGAGTCGTCACAGAAACCTCTTCCTTCCTGGGTCACGCAACATAGCGCAAGCAAACCGGCCGGTGTCTGGCTGAATAGTACTGACCAATGGGTGTCGCCACGATCTAGGACGGAGGGGACGTCTACCAAACGTCGCGAAATTAACATTACGTCTATCGCGTTGTCTCTACCTAAACCCACTCGTCCCCTCTATCTAATGTCCGGGGAAACACACAAAGACTAGCACGAACTATCTGATCATGTGATGACCCCCACTACACCAATTTGCTAAACAAACCAGAGTCATTTCTATCACCAACAGCAATGTGACACCCCACCGCAGTAGGCGTCATTTCTACTTGGCGGAAAGGTGTGTTGCCGACTGCTTGTGACCAGAAGCGCACTGTTTTCTCATTCTACACCAGAGTCCCGATACAATCGCATAATTGCTATGTAACACGTATTGTAATCGTAATGCAAGTTGTGAGACGTGGATAAAGGCGCCAGAGGCGTACCCCGGCATAGCCGAGTTAGTTATTTTATAGCTATTAGTTAGTTACTCGGCGTAGCCGAGTGAGCTTGAACATGTTCATTTACATTATGTGGAATGAACACTACAAAATCAGTTTTATTTTTCGTTTTGCTCGTTCTAACTGGTCACATTATTTGGCTCATATCATGGATCACCGACGATTGGAAATGGAAAAACATCACAGAATGTCACGCCCAGAAAGCAGCAGACTAGCACGGTAGAAACAGCCTCCTCACCATCCTCAAGAAACGAATAGTCGAAGCAACCTGAAATTACATCAATGTAGGGCAGGGATAATTGCTTCAGAATCATGGCAGAAGTTTAATCTGTTGGTGACTGTGAGGAAGTAGTGTAAATGCGCAAAATAAACGGCTCCAGTCAATACAATTGCTACTAGTTACAGAGGGCGAATACCAGGTGGGTGAACGCATCAAGATTGCTAGAACCACGGTACCAAGTCGTACACAGAAGCCCGAAGGTATAGCCATTTCCCACATATCGCCAACGTCTATGGTTGGCAAAATCAAATGCGGGGGGGGGAGTGCATAATCATCATTCGGCCCATCCCTTCGCCCACGCCGTCTCCGGTTCGATTCCGTGCGATATTTATAGGTGACTCACATACATACGTGACTGGATCAACTGGCCCCATTGGATCTTGTGGTCTGGAAGACGTCAGGCGCGCCGCCAGATGGAGCACGTCCCAGTTTACAGATTGCATTTTAATGGCTAACTACTCTGAGCCGATGAACACGGCGCCATGCAGCCAGCATTTAGATGTTTCAGCTGGGGCTACAGGCATACTGATTACACCCTTACACATTGCACGGCCTTGTGGTTCACAGGCGAGGGCTATGCCCATTGAATGTTGGCGCGCAGTGCTAAAGATGAAATAATCAGCTCGTCTATTGGTACCCATGACTATCTTGCATAGCAGGTTACTTGCGAGACTCGGCAGATCTGAACACGGCTGCACGACAAAAGAATCCGGGGGAAATCATAGCGACAGGCGAGGTAAATGGAACGAATACGAGCCTCCAACTCGACTGGTAGATTACTTTTGCCCCAGCGATACATCGGAAGCCATGACTAGCCATGTGGACTTGAGAGGCGAACAATCTGCTGTGGATGCGAACACTGCACGATCCAAGGATGAGCAGACGCGCCAACCAGGAATGTAAAACTTGTGGTCCCTGGATTTTTGGCATCTGGAACATTTACTTCCAGTGTTTTTTTTTTTTTGGATGCTGAATGGCGCCGTTTGACATTTAACTGCTCGGTGATGAAGTGTTCAAGAGTTACTGGAAAGTGCAAGCTGGGACTCTGATGCCAGGTTTGAAGAAAATATCTCTCCATATTTGATCCTCAAAATTTCCCAATCCTCATCCAGGATTACAAAGTACAAATCCAACCCTGGCGCCAACTGAACCGTCGGACTAGTTGTGGACTGCGCCAAGCCACCTACCGTCCAAGAGGACAACTGCCAGTCTGTCATCCGCTGGTAGATGGCGTGGGCATAGCGTTATCGCGGCAGAGCTCAACGGGCGCTTACAAAGGATGAGGCACTGGAAGAAGAATAAAGGAAATATACAGCATACAATGAAGTATTACGTATCATACCCATTTAACAAGTATAATGTTATATACTTCCTGAGTTGCATCTCGCCCCCCCCGACCACTAACGCAGATCAGCTTTTTTTTAATGCCTTTTGGGTGCTCGCATGGTTTGTTCTTGACGAGGTAGAAAAACCTTACGTTCTTTTACGACGCATCGAACCGTGAGTCATCATAGTAGGAATGCCTGTAGCCCCAAACGGAAAATATGAATGTTGATTGCATGCCAACGTCTATCGGTCCTAAGTAACTCGCAATTCAAATGCAATCGGTAAAATTCGTATATCAAACCTTGCAAGCGGACTGGCCGAGGGTCGACAACGTAATCCCTCCAGTTACGCGGTACTCACGATCTGAAGAACCTTGGGCTCTTTTACGGCGCACTTAACTGCTAGGTCATATAGTGTCGCGAACCTCTCACACAGTGGTTGTTGGTGGACTTAGTAACGCAGTCCATCGCGAGATTCGAACCCATAAACTTCCCATCCGGAGTACAACACCCCACCGACTGAGCCACCACGGCCACAAACTCACGACCGTACGACCAAGAGTCCAACGCCGTACCGGATGAGCTACCACGACCTCATAACTAGCTAATCACAGTTGCAACATTGAATAACTAATCTTTATTCGGTTCACGACGCACTATGCAATCCGCTAATCGGCGCCGCCCACCGCTTCCCCGTTGAGCCGCGGGAGTAGGAAATGTCCGAGCGGTGAGTGTTGACCCTGGGACCTTTGGATCCCAAGTTCAACGCCCCAACCACTCTGCCATCCCCGCCCCACATATCTCGAAAGTCCCTGACGCCGCACACCGCGTACCGTGGACCTAATCACTGCGCTGCAGCCGCCTACACATCGCAACATCTCGTGTCAGTACATAACCATGCGTTAACCTCCAGCTCCAAGGATCCAACTGCATTCATGCAAATTGACGTCTAAACCATGTTGGAAATTTTTTTTTTCTTAAACACGCCAGAGGTATTAATCGGTAAAAATGTCAGTTGATAGAGCATCGGACTCTTAATCGCAAGATTTTGGGTTTGAATCTCACAACGGACGGCATTTACCGAGTCCACCCGCGACCAATCGGCGCGAGGTTGGCGACGCTATATAACCTAGCGGTTGAATGCGCCGTAAAAGAACCCAAGGTGCTTCTTCATTTGCTGACAGCTGTTAGCCCCGCAACAGAACACGACGGGTGCTCTGGGATCCGAGGAACCACCACATCAAGAATCACAAACCTGCCATGGTCTCACGCAGAAGGCTGATGTGATTCGACAACAAATGCTTTGCCAGGTCCATGATATTAATTAGTTTATGCCAGCATCTTGCCAACCCTGGTGCGAACATATTCGTGTTCAACAGTGACTAACTGCTGAGTGCATCGTGACTTCGGTGGTGGTATCCATGTTGTTGACAACTCAATCTTGAATAACAAACCAGCTTCAAGTATCTGCACCTTGGTTGTAACAAAACAAAACAAAACCTCACTTGGGGCATGTATTGGTGACGAAATTACACGACGCACCCAAGCGCAGCCAGCTCCTTGTTGATGGGCTCAATCTGTTTCGACACCTGCTTCAAAGCACGCAACTTCAATTTCTGAAAACAAAAGAAACAATAAGATTTCCATCGTGCCGTATATACCGACAAAGGTGAAGCAGACAACGTACCGCGCCCGACCTCCAGCAAGCAAGCCAAATAGTAGCAAACATGTCCTACGTTTTTACATTCAAGCTATTCAAACATACAAGCAACGGTTCTGTAGCTTCCTGCAGTATCATTCTCGGGATAGCTTGAGAGAATGAGTTGCAATGGGAAGCATTAATATAGCACATAAATATTAAACACAGCCTGACACAAACAGGAGTGAAAGGCCATGATGTCGACATGGGTGTGCACTGCATGACAGCAAACAACCCACAAGGGATGTTCGGGCAACTAATTTACCAGTTAACATTAAACAAAATACCAACAGCAACAAACAGACAAAATACCGATATGCAGGGCGCATAAATAGCTAAATTGTGCGGCCGGTTTGTGTTAACTCAGCTGTCGCGCACACACTTATTGAGGTAACACCTGCTCACTCTCTGATCGCCAGACCAATTCATTTGTGACCGACATACGCCACGCTATGCAGTCCAAAACTTTATGATGCATCTGCACTCTATCATGGGTTGCGAGAGGCTCACACATCACAATATATTATCAGGTGACAAAAGGAACAAGGTCCAATAAGAATGGTGGCCAAAACACGCCATAGTAACTCCGATGGTATATACATGTTCAGCACACATTGGTCTGAGATGAGGGAACCTCAGAAATTAATGGAAAACAAAATGGCGATATCCTGGATTTTTGCCATCCAGAACATTATGCTCTTCAGCAAATTAACATCATATTTTCTGGCCAACAAAATGCAATACATTGCATGATTCGGATTTTTGCTAGCATCATCTGAATTACTTCCAATTTATCAACAATTAAGGCATCAAACTAATGAAAAATGAAGGGCAAGTTTTATACAAAGAACTAGATTATGTTATCCAAATACCAGTTAAAAATTATGCTCCCAGTCCAAAAACAGAAGGGATAAATCAAGCCTTGACCACTGGTTGGCCACTTATATCCTGGAGGCACAGCAATTCACCGGATTGAAAATGAGAGAACGTTGGCCGTGCCGGGCCACAGCCGATTAACTTATAGGGCTACAGGGTGCAGGGGCTATACTGGCCATCCTGAGCTCACATAGTCACAGCTGACACGACCAAATACTGGATGGCAAATTATGTGATGAGCTCTATTGCCAAAGAAATGCTAATGAACATGCACGAACACTCCGGACAAGTCCGGAATACCATCAGAATGGGTACGCAAATTCCGTTCTGAACAAATGTTCGTTTTTTATACCTTGTTCAGGGCGATCTTCTTGGCGTAGATGTGATCCCGAACGCGACGCCTGTTCTCTAGGGTCTTGACCACATCCTGGTATTTCCAGCCTGCCTCATGCCCCAGGCGACCTAGGTCACAGTACTGCCGAGCAAGGAATGACGTCAATTGACTGTCGGGCCAGTCGTACAAAACCTTCCGATACACGCAACAGGCGAAGGATGAAACATGTAGCAGAGTAGACTGAATTGACACCGACATCAAAACGGCTGCGAGGATTCCATACCCAGGCTCATTTGTTAAAGAACATAAATCATGCTCGGAGAATCGTATTCAATGTTGCTTCCGGTAGTATCATCCTCGGGACAACTTGAGAGGACGAGTTGCAATGGGAAGCATTAATATAGCACATGTGACTAAAGCCACTGCATAGCCTTCCAAAAACATAATTGGAAGGCCATGATGTCGACATTGATGTGCATCTGTACTCCAAAAATGACATTTAGACAAAGCATCACTGTACCACCGGCACACTACGTCGCGAAATGTAGTCACACAGGCGAAAATTGGCATCTATAAATTAAGAATCAAATAAGCTAAACAATGTCAAATGCATGATCACATGTGAAGGTCAAACAAATGTTTATAAACATACATACATACATATATATATATAGAGTATACATAATGATACAAAACACATCATGCAATAGCAAAAGGATGTTAAAGGTAACAATGCATACATACCCAGGGTACATCATACCCTGATCTAGACTATCTACACTGAATTAATATTCAATACATAGGACATTGTGCTATAACTTTCCACGTCGTCTGCAAAGAAGCCAGTAGAGGAAAGACGCCAACATTAAAACATATGGTTGGTTGGTTATTGGTTTTACGACACGTCGACCGTTGAGTCATATAGCATCGCCAATCTCTCACGCCGATTGGTCGCGGGCGAAGAGTAGCGACAGGTGAGATTCGAACCCACAATATTTCGATTGCGAGACGAGCATCTTACCCCTAGACCACTCGTCCCCTTGAAACATATGGGTTTGACAGATTCACATCATCACTGCTCCACGGAACAGCGAATCTAAGACATTCCAACGGAACTTGACTAGGTAATGCAAAATAAGAACATCCAAACGTAGCTAGCTAAGACACCTCTACATGCCTGGCCTCATTGCAACGTCAGCCTTTGACGACACATTTGTCCACCGAACATTGCGACGAACGTATCACAACCAGGTAATCGTAATGATAAAACACGCACCGGGCGCCCGGGACGGAGGCGCATCTTGCGCATGGCGGACGGCACCACGTTGCGACGCAGCTTCTGGTACTCGCGCGGCACGCCCTCGGTGCAGCGCAGGTTCAGCATGGCGTTACCACCGCGGCGCGTCTTGTGTGGCAGCATGCCTGCCGGCACACGGGACATCGGGGCTGACCCACATATCGCCACAGGACGCCCAGCCAAGCCAACCACAACCAACACATCACAGCTGAAGGGCCAGTCGCAGACGTCGGCTCCGGAAGCGTCCGACATCGCCGAGATGAGATAAAATATCGATAATTTACGGACCGGCCGACAACTGACGACTTACGAATGGACCCGCCAGGCTAGACTTGCCACTAGGTCGCTCATTTCGCGAGCGACCCTGACCACTTCGCGATGGGTACCATACAATCACAAGGGTTATTGGGGATTTTGCACATATTTTATCGAAACCAATTGTGGATTATTAATAATTCGGGGATTTAAAACGTTTTTTGCCTCATTGTGGATAAGCAGTTGAAGATGTTGAACCTTGAAGACTTTTGCCGATCGGGTATAAGGAGCAGTTTGCTTTTTGGCATTATCTCTCAGGTTCTGCAGTACAGATGTTTGCAGGTGGTCAAGTTTTCAAAGGCCTGCTATAATCTTTGCAATATTGCAATATTCAAAGGCCTGCATGCAATGCAATTGCAAATGAAAATTGCAATATTCAAAGGCCTGTTATAATAAAAAAACCTTTGCAAAACGACAACTATTATAACATGCAGACAGTGCAGCAAGATGTTATTGCTGAAAGTGTACACCGACACCAGAAGCCAGGGTAAAACCAGGTGTTGGCCAGATGAGTGGGCAATAGAGTCAAGATATTAGCAGTGGGTAAAGAGAGAGAGAGAGAGAGCACAAAATATGATTGAAGGCGAACTTTGTCAGACAGTTAATTTCACATGGGGAATGCATGGCTACAATGTACTTATTACAAAAGTCAATATTTACTTGTTATAATCCATTATTATATAATACAAGTTGTATTCATCAACATACCTCGGATGACACGTCTCAGCATCATGCTCGGCGCACGAAAGTGGAAAGGCCCCCGAGCAGGGTTGACGTTACATCTTTTCCTCAAGTATGCCATGTACTTCAACTTGTTCCTGAAAAAAGGAGTGTGCTTAGCACATCAACTCAAACAGGCATTCGTTGTTTTCTCCAGCTGAACTGCTATCAATAAAAACCTGCCTATAGTGAACAATGCATTTACTGCATTCCAGGTGATGGTTGGTTATTGGTTTTACGACACGTCGACCGTTGAGTCATGTAGCGTCGCCAATCTCTCACGCCGATTGGTCGCGGGCGAAGAGTAGCGACAGGTGAGACTCGAACCCACAACCTTTCGATTGTGAGACGAGCATCTTACCCCTAGACCACTGGAACCAAACAGTACATGGTAACTAAGCTATGAATGAACTTACCATTGCTAATTTATCACCTGCCTTGACGTCTCCATTCTGCAAATATGACGTAACAAGGAACTTCCGGTAATGCAACTATGTAGTCAATTAGTGCTCATTGCATTACTTGTCCAATGACAAGCTGACAGAGAAACAGATCAAATACACAACAAAAATAAATAATTAGCCTGCATTCCTAACCAATCGAGCCCAAAAATAATTATTCAGTAACAGGTAATCATGAGTGAAGGCTTTGACATATCACAAGTCACTAATCCTACCATCTCCTTTTAAGATTTGGAACACTGAAAGGTGAACGATGTATGCAGGTACAACCACAGTGGCTGCCTGTTTTCTTCGAAATAATACAGGAGGCCAGAGTGGTGCTTAATTCTTGCACTTCTTGTCACCAAGATGCATAAGAAGTGGATGGGGGTGGCAAACTACAATGCATTAGCCAGATGATTCATGACTCAATTTTATACACAAATTTTATGAATACCTGTAGAAGGAGCCAGAGATGTTGATATCTTCACATCTCAGGACAACCACCTTGTTGCCACTAAGAAGTGCCTTGGCCACAACCGCTGCCAAGCGGCCGAGGAGGTGGCCACCGCCATCCACCACAATTGCCTGAAACAGGAAGTCCATAGTCACAAACATACCATCTCACTATGGGTCAGCCCGACCGTCATGCCTGTGCCACTTCTGATTCTGGCTAAAGTTGACTTTGAACAACGTTATTCAATCCGCTCTACCCATTAGAAAAAGAAAAGTGAAGACCCAAAATTGTGAAATTTAAAAAAAAATTGACTTTTGGGTTTTTGATAAATTTTGATTTTTGGGTGGGCACAAATTTTAGGGTTATGTTCGATTTCACCTTCCTTTTCCCCATTCCAAATAATTCTTGTTTTTCAAATCTCCATAAAAATGAGCACCCCAGAGCTAAAAACATGATGTAATTCATGAAAACCTAGGCTCCCTATTTACATCATTTTAGGGAATACATTTTTTTTTTGGTGGGGGGGTTCTGGCCCCACTCATCAAGCACTTCCTGGTGACACCTCTTTTGCCTACATGCGATGCTTAATTTGGAGATTAGAGAGGGGGGGGTATCAACCCCAAAGACTGGGTGTGGGAATATGACTGGAAGGATGGAGTGTTAAGAAAATGATGGAAATTTGTTTGCAACATTATACAAAGGTAAGAGTCAGATTCACACCCCAAATATTATATTAAAAAACATCTTAAGCATGCATAGAATATTCTTCTGCACATTGTCCAGCACACAAGATCATGCTATTTCCAGTTATGTTGTGAGCTGTGTTTCAGGTGAAAGAAATTAATGTGAGGTCATTGTAAATTTATATCAGAACACCTGCGAAATAATGAGTAATGATAAATGTGTCGAGCAGTCAATCAACAAAAATGTATATTTTAGATACAAAGGCATCAGCAGAATTTTAGATTCTGTTTAAAACATCTGTAGGTTTGGTGGCCAAACATCCATCAGTTTGAGACAATTCATCATCAATCAGTTTTAGGCGATATAATATTGGAAGGTGATAGGGAACCAAACATCAGTAGGTTAGGCTAGGTTTTTTTTGGTGCAATGTCACATTGTTCTGCACTATATATTACCCCACCAAAACCACTTTCTACACACTTTTCTCATATCCTGTTGGGGAGGGAGGGTATAACCAGCATCTTTATTGTCAATCTCTCTTCTCTGGTGCTATTGAATGCATTTTTAATGAGTTTAATGCCATTTTATTGGTATGATGGTTACTTGAGATAGAAGTACTTCAACTTGAATTGCTCATATATTCAAAAGTTGTCACTCCCCAAGCAAATGAATATCAACTGATGAAATGTCATACAAGACCAGGAAACCATATATTAAAAAAGGACACGGGCTTCTTATGCATTGCACCTGTTAAACATATCAGGAGGCATCAACTGGCTTTAAATACCATAGATGAACAGAATAGACAACATGCAGCTGTGGTGTTAAACCAACCTCTGCAAACATTTAAGGAACAATCAGACAACCATTGAATGCACATTAGATTTGACACATACATGGAAGCTCCTAAGCCAATTTGAGGCCAAAGTTGCTTTTCACATGTAATTTAAATGACATCAATTTATGTGAGAAATTAAAATTTTCCTAGATATAATCAGTTACAGTATCTCATTCATAAGTACCATGCTCATGCTCTCAAAAATGGATGGTGATGCACATACATTTTGCAACACAATTTCAGGTAAAGGGATTACCTATAACATGATATAGCATACAATACCAGTTTATTGCATATGTATTTTTCTTTCTATCCAGAACATAGCTCATCCTAAATTATGAATATGAAAACCAATGATAAAGGTAGTCATATGTCATTGCCTCAAATTTGAGTCGGAAGGACATCAAAAGCATCTTAAATGACGATTAATTCCATGGGAAATTTGGACATCCTACTGTGTTCGTTTCAACATCTCACACCTAACGAAAAACTATTATTTTAGCACTGATGCTCAGTCTTAATCCACACTGCAAAATATGGCAAATGGCCAGACAAGGCACAATGACCTCTGAAAATCTGCACCGAAATGTGCCAGAAGGAAAAACATCAGCACTAGGGAGATTGAATACATGCACAAGTGGAACAAATAAGTTGTTTACTTTCAGTGAAATATTGGCCTACCCTCACCAGGTACCAATTGCCACATTGCCAGTCACCTGCCTGCACAGACAAGATCTCATCAAAATTGCCCTACTTTTCAATCTGGGTCTTACTCACATTCAGAAACCTGGTGCTAAAACTTGCTTCTCAAATTCCGTCAGTATAGAAATGCAAAATTGCCAAATTTTCTGGAGGACAATATTGCCAAAGATCTAAATAGGATACTGGTGGGGTTCTTTGGAATCTAGGATGGTTACCAGAGTGGGAAACTTACTCTCCAGGTGGTGGTGGATTTGTGCTTTAGGGCGCGTCGACTGCATCGGTCATTTTGCGCCCATTTTGGGAGTCAGAGTGCATACCAACTTCTTCCGGAGTACATTTTCGTGGACATATCTTTTGATGCACAGAATCTGTTCACCGGCAACCAGCAGGACAAGCCCATACGTAATATCCATAAGTAATATGCATCGTCAATTTTGGTCAAATCAAATGTCAAAGCATAGGAACAAAGATGAAAAAGTAAACAATGGATGGCACCACCTCCCAGCAGCAAATCATGATAATCAGCACAGCTTTGTCCCCCAAACTCACAGGAGCATACACCTTCCTTTCACTGTTGGGTTCAGTACAGGGTTAGCCATATGAAAAACAAACGAAAAAACTTCACACTTCATCCTCAGCTCAGAGTGCATACCTACCTACTCAGCTAGTTACATAATATGTAACTAGTTACATACCTACTCAGCTAGTTACAGCCTTACATAATACAAACCACCTCCACTACAGCACACTCCACATTTGGATGCGACAGCTGTGCGCAACACAAGGGATCAGTCAAGGTCTTGTGTTTGCTGCATAACACTTAACAATGTGTTCAAAGTTGCCAATTGTTATGACATCATATACAAATACCTTGCATCGATTGGTTAGTTAGTTATTTTGGCTTTAGGTCACTTCCACGAGAGTGAATCATTCGCGCCCATTGCATCGATTGGCTGACACAGATTTCAGAACAGAAAACACCAATGCAACCAATTCCGATTGGTGCACTCTGTGGCTCTGGAAGACGTCTTTTAAAACTGTCAATTTGTGCCACTATAGGGTGGCTTGAAAGCAGGTTTCTGGAGACACCCCATCCAAATTCATTGTACCTGGAGGTCACTTTATTCAGTGAGCAGGCACAGTTTTGCATGCAGCATTGGCAAGCTGTTGTTGGCATTCTGGTGATTGCAGTTGAGTGTGGTGTGTGTTTGGATGCTGTCTGGGTGCTTGATGGTATGAAAAGTGCCTAGTTTAATTGGCAACAGTAAGTAGAATAACATGTTCTTTGGCAGATGTTATCTTGTGTTTGTAGTGATATTTTTGCTCCTTCTACATGTTTGTGTCGGAGTACACATGAAGCCCATCCTATCCAGTATGAAACCGGATCGCAAAAAATGTTTCCAGAGATAAAATCTCTGAAGAAGTGCCTTAATTCCCACCCTGGTTGACACAGATTTCAGAACAGAAAACACTAACTCAGCCAATTCCTATCAGTGACCTCTGGGACTCTGGAGGATGTCTCTTAAAACTGTCAAATTTTCCCCTATATGGGTGGCGTGAACACAGGCTTTCGTGGTTGAGATGGAGAAGTATATGAAGCTGTGGTCCAGCTGCTGACTGCTACAAAATGTGGTTAGTTCGAGTGGCAACCATAAGTGGAATAACCAGCACTTTTGTGGGTTGTTCCATTTGTTTTTATTGATATCTTTGTTCCCACATGTGTTGGAAACATGTGAAGTCCATCTTATCCAGTATCAACATGGAGGGCAAAAATGTTTTCAGTGGTAAAACATCTGAAGAAGTGCCTAAATTCCCACCCCGGTGGTTAGCAGAGTGGGGAAACTTACTTTCCGGGTTGGGAGTCGGAGGGCATACCGATTTCTTCCGGAGTACATTTTCACAGGCATATTTTTTATGCATGGAATCTGTTTACCAGTAATCGACCAGAAAAACCTAAATCAGTACCTACATAATATGCATAAGTAATATCATTATCATTTTGGTCAAATCAAATGCCAAAACATAGGAACAAAGAAGTGAACAATGGATGGCACCGCCCGGCAGTGACCCATAATAATCAGCACAGTTTCGCTTCTCATAACTCACAGGAGAAATGCTTTCCTTTCACTGTTGGTCTCAGTACAAGGCTAGCCATATGAAAACAAACAAAAATACTTCACACCAGGGTGGGTATTAAGGCACTTCTTAAGAGATTGTATCCCTGAAAACATTTTTGCACTCCAGGTTCATACTGGATAGGATGGGCTTCACATGTACTCCGACACAAATGTGGGAACAAAGATATCAATAAAAACAAACACAGAACACCCAAAAAAAGCTGGTTATTCCACTTACGGTCACCACTCAACCTAATCACTTTTTGTAGCAGTCAGCAGCCGGACCACAGCTTCACACACTCCATCAATCTCAACCACCAGAATTGCCGACAACAATGCACCACCAGCAACTTGCAAGATGATGTGCATGTGCACTGAGAACACTGTTCTCCGGCTCTGGAGCCATGTCTCGGAATACCTGTGCTCCTGCCACCCTATGGTGGGAAACTTGGACAGTTTTAAGAGACGTCTCCAGAGTCCCGGAGGCCACCGATCAGAATTGGCTGTGTTAGCGTTTTCTGTTCTGAAACCTGTCTGTCAACCAATCAATGCAAGGTATTTTGTATGACATTATAACCATTAGCAACTTTGAACACATGGTTAACAGTGTCCACACAAGTTAACAGTAAACACAAGACCTTGACTGATCCTTTGCTTTAATCACATCCAACTGTGGCGTGTGAGGTAGCGGAGTTGCGTTCGTATTACGTGGGAAATTGGCTGCATAGGTAGGTAGGCGCTCTGAGCTGAGGGCGAAGTGTTAAGTATTTGTTTGTTTTTCATATGGTTAGCATTGTACTGATACCAACAGTGAAAGGAAAATGCATTTATCCTGTGAGTTATAAGAAACAAAACAGTGCTGATTATTACGGGTCACCGCCGGGCAGTGCCATCCATTGTTTACTTCTTTGTTCGTATGTTTTGGCATTTAATTTGACCAAAAATGAGAATGATATTACTTATGCATATTATGTAGGTACTGATTTAGGTTTTTCCGGTCGGTTACTGGTAAACAGATTCCATGCATACAGAAATAATGTCCATAAAAATGCACTCTGACTCCCAACCTGGAAAGTAAGTTTCCCACTCTGCTTCACACTTCACCCTCAGCTCAGAGCACATATCTACCTACCAGAGTGGGAAACTTACTTTCCGGGTTGGGAGGCGGAGTACATACCGATTTCTTCCGGAGTACATTTTCATGGACATTTTTTAATGCATGGAATCTGTTTACCAGTAACTGACCGGAAAAACCTAATCAGTACCTACATAATATGCATAAGTAATATAATTCTCATTTTGGGTCAAATCAAATGCAAAAACGTACAAACAAAGAAGTGAACAATGGATTGCACCGCCCGGCAGTGACCCGTAATAATCAGCACTGCTTCGTTTCTTATAACTTACAGGAGAAATGCATTTTCCTTTCACTGTTGGTCTGAGTACAAGGCTAGCCATATGAAAAACAAACAAAAATACTTCACACTTCACCCTCAGCTCAGAGCGCATACCTACATACGCAGCCAATTTCCCACGTAATATGAGCGCAACTCCGCTACCGCACACGCCAGTTGGATGTGATCAAAGCAAAGGATCAGTCAAGGTGTTGTGTTTGGTTGGTTATTGGAGTTTAAGGGCGCTTCGACTGCACCGGTCATGCAGCGCCCAAGGTGTTGTGTTTACTGTTAACTTGTGTGGACACTGTTAACCATGTGTTCAAAGTTGCTAATGGTTATGACATCATATACAAAATACCTTGCATTGATTGGTTCACAGACAGATTTCAGAACAGAAAATGCTAACGCAGCCAATGCTGATCGGTGGCCTCCGGGACTCCGGAGGACGTCTCTTAAAACTCAAAGTTTCCCACTATAGGGTGACAGGAACGCAAGTATTCTGAGACACGGCTCCAGAGCCAGAGAAGTGTTCTAAGTGCACATCATCTTGCAAGTTGCTGTTGGTGCATTGTTGTCGGCAATTCCGGTGGTTGAGATTGATGGAGGGTGTGAAGCTGTGGTCTGGCTGCTGACTGCTACAAAAAGTGATTAGTTTGAGTGGTGACCGTAAGTGGAATAACCAGGTTTTTTTTGCGTGTCGTTCTGCATTTGTTTTTATTGATATCTTTGTTCCCACATTTGTGTCGGAGTACATGTGAAGCCCATCCTATCCAGTATGAACCTGGGGTGCAAAAATGTTTTCAGAGATGGAATCTCTTAAGAAGTGCCTTAATTCCGGTAATCTTTACCTTTCGGCCGACACATACTGACAAGGTTAGTGATTTGTAAAGAGGTGTACAGTGGGGAACAGTGATGTCACAGGAGTCAGGGAAGTGACGTGACGACGTCACAGGATTCTGAGGATTCTGGTTAGGTTAGGTTATATTATGCTATGATACATTTTGTATATTATGCTACATTATCTTAGTCTGGGTTAGGTGGTAATCTTTGCCGACACCCGACTCCTGTGTCGTCACTTCCCTGACTCTTGTGACGTCACTGTTCCGCACTGTACACCTCTTTACAAATCACTAACCTTGGCAGTATGTGTTGGCCAAAAGGTAAAGATTACCTTAATTCCCACCCTGCTACCTACACAGCCAATTTCCCATGTAATATGAACACAACTCCACTACAGCACACACCACATTTGGATGTCATCAAAGCAAAGGATCAGTCAAGGTCTTGTGTTTACAATATGACACTTAACCATGTGTTCAAAGTTGCTAATGGTTATGACGGTAATCTTTACCTTTCGGCCGACATATACTGCCAAGGTTAGTGATTTGTAAAGAGGTGTGCAGTGACGTCACAGGAGTCAAGGAAGTGACGTCACAGGAGTCGGGTGTCGACGACGGTTACGAACATAACCTAACCCAACCCAACCTAACCTAGCACATCGACACCCAACTCCTGTGACGTCACTTCACTGACTCCTGTGACGTCACTGTACACCTCTTTACAAATCACTAACCTTGGCAGCATGTCGGCCAAAAGGTAAAGAAAGCCGTTATGACATATAAAAATACTTTGCATTGATTGGTTGACAGATTTCTGAACAGAAAATGCTAACGCAGCCAATACTGATCGTTGGCCTCTGGGACTCTGGAGGATGTCTCCTAAAACTGTCAAACTTTCCCACTATATGGGTGGTGGGAACACAGGTTTTCCGAGACACTGCTCCAGAGCCGGAGAACAGTTCTCAGTGCGCATGCACATCATCTCGCAAGTTGCTGTTGGCGCGTTGTCGGCAATTCCGGTGGTTGAGATTGATGGAGTGTGTGAAGCTGTGGTTCGGCTGCTGACTGCTACAAAAAGTGATTAGTTGGAGTGGTGACCGTAAGTGGAATAACCAGAGGTTTTTTGGGTGTCGTTCAGTTTGTTTTTATTGATATATTTGTTCCCACATTTGTGTCTGAGTACATGTGAAGCCCATCCTATGCAGTATGAACCTGAAGTGCAAAAATGTTTTCAGAGATGAAATCTCTTAAGAAGTGCCTTAATTCCCACCCTGGTGGTTAGGGTGTTACACATCCTTTTCTGGAGGCCTATAGTATTGCCACTTTATAAGCATAACATCGATAGGCCCATGTGGCTCTTATTAACTTCGAACACTATGACTCGATGACTTGTTCCTTTTCCAGTAACTGCACAAACCATGCACATAGCGCAACCTGGTTTCAGCTTACAATGGATGCGCCATGATGGCCCAAAGGATACCATCACAGCAGCCGAAATAACCTGAGAAATACACCAAGAACAAAACTGAAAATGTAAGAACAATATATAAGTTCATCTCTCAAAATCGCGCAAGACCAAGATAAACTAGTGAACGTGTAACATACCACAATACACTCACCCGCTTCCTTTCAGACATCACCGCTTGCGAAAAGGAAGTTTACGCTGTTGGGCTGCAGCAGCGTCAATTTAGAGAAAATACTTTTAATATTTAGACGTAATGCATGAAAAGATGGTAAAGAACGGAAATGTAACAACGATATAAAAAGTTACCTGCTAAACGTTTATTCCTAATAAAATTAATCAAGTCTGACATATAAGAAAAACTACTTAAACTATGTTGTCAGGCATCCAAGGCGCAGATGATACAAAAGAATACGCGGCTTGTTTTGCGCACGACCGTCGCTGCGGCCTTGGTCGCTGCCTGACGCGTGCTTGTTGGGCGGTTGGGTTATCTCTCGGTATTATCTCGGGGTACGTATACTGTGGCAGTCATGTAGTTCGTGATCCGGAAAACAGGAATGCGGGAACTGAGATATCATTTCTAAAAGTCGTCAGGTTGTCCGCATCGCGCACAATAATTTCTGTTTACTTTAAGCGCGATACAACAATTCGAGAACAAATAATGTAAAACATGTTTTTTGAACGTGAGTGAGATGATGGGACTATTTCGGGACCATCTTGTTGCAATTCCCTCGGAAAATTCAACCAAAAATCGGTAAATCTTATTTTAGGATCGGTGATATCCTAAGAATAAATATTGTATAAACATGTTTTTGAATTTGATTAAGATGTGGTCATTCCTGCAGAAAAAACATACTTTAAGTTTGCAACAAACTATTGTGTCATATCTAAGTTAGCCTAATCTAATCTAACCTAATGTAATATAGTGAAACATAACCAAGCCAGTAATATGTGTGTTCAAGTTTCACTGACAATGGTAGGGCAAAATGTCAGCACCATGGAGATTGAATACCCACACTAAATGTACAAGAAACATGGCGCAGGAAAATTTAGAGGCCTAGGATAAGCACCTATTCCACATAAGCACATATTTCATGTTGAATCAATACAATATATAAAAGAAGATTAAATCACAAACAACCTCCGGTAAATATCAAGATCAAGGTAAAATGTGATTTTTTGGATTTTTTTGTGTGTAATTGTATACTCTCTGACATGATGAAGATGATGCAGTCACTCATTTTCACAGCAAATGATTACTTTTAAGTCATATACCCTAGGGGTAAATATCAAGATCAAGGTAAAATGTGATTTTTTTTTGTAATGGTATGCTTTCTGACATGATGAAGATGATGTGGTCACTCATTTTCAGCATAATATATAAAATGTATCATAGCATAATATAATCTAATCTAACCTAACCTAACCTAACCTAACATAGCCTAACATAACCTTACCTAACCTAACATAACCTAACCTAGCCTAACATAACAAAACATAACCTAACATAACAAAACCAGAAAACCAGTATATGCAATATGCGGGAAATTTCCAGAACTAGGTAAAATGCGATTTTTTGGATTTTTTTTTTGAATACAGGGTATCTTAACGTAAAAATCATGATGCGACCACTCATTTTCTCCGCAAATGATTACTTTTAAGTCAGCGACAATGAACAACTGCACAATGAAGCCATTATTACACTGCCGTGTTCTGCTTACGGTCAAGAGTTCAAAAATTAAATATGATTATATAAATAATACAACAAAATAAAATAACCTAACCTAACCTAACCTAGACTAAGATAACGTAGCATAATATATAAAATATATTATATCATAATATAATCTAACCAAACCTAACCTAACCTAACCGGAAAACCAGAATTATCCGAAACAAATTTTTCGGCCATGACGTCATCAAATATATTTAAATAAAATAATACAGCATCGCAAGGAATGTTGACGCCACCCTTATTGACGGTGGCTGACGCGGCGTGTTGCGAGTATATGCATTCTCGGAGATAATGTTGAATTAAGGCAGAAACATAAGGTTTTCGATGTCAAAGAGTATCAAATCGAGTGCCTGAAGTGTTGAATGTCTTCTTTATCACGTCTGTGACACACCAGGTACGGATAATTATACGCGATGTGCTATGTTTGCAGAGTGAAGATTATGGTCGTGTATTTGTTTGCCAACTGAAAAGTAATCATTTGCAGAGAAAATGAGTGGTCGCATCATGATTTTTACATTAAAATACCCCGTATTAAAAAAAAAAATTCCAAAAAATTGCATTTTACCTAGTTCTGGAATAATACCCAACATGCTATATTTTTAGAGTGAAGATTTTGCTAGTGTATTTCTTTGCCAACTGAAAAGTAATCATTTGCAGAGAAAATGAGTAGTCGCATCATCATTTCCACGTTCAAATACCCCATATGAAAATAAAAAAATCCAAAAAGTCACATTTTACCTTGATCTTGATATATACCCAACCTCCTGCACTTTCCATTCTGCTATTTTGAATGACATGGGATGTTCAACTGAATTTGGCAGCTTGGAAAACATGAATTTTCTGTGTTAATATTTCACAGCTGTCAATGGAGACAAATGTGGCACATGTTTATTTTTGCAGTTTTCTCCAATTGTTGTGATTTTCCTCTTCTTGTGATTTTGAAGTTGTGTAAATTGTCAGTGGGTTATCATCCTGCCCATGCCAGGTACCTTCCCCACACCAATCACTGCGCCAGCCACACCAATCGTTACCCACCCTGCATGGACAAGATCTCATCAAAAGCACTATTTTGCAGTGTGGATTTGAAGTAGTGAATTTCTTGCTTACATGCAATTTCTGAAAGAAATGGTAGAGGAAGAAGTTGATGAGGTAGAGGAATTTTTATTTTGAATACAGGGTATTTTAACTTAAAAATGACGATGCAACCACTAAGCCGGTTTTACAGCAGATTTTGCTTTGTTGCCAGACCACTCGTTCTCCGAGATAGAGCGACCCAACAAAATAATGCTAAGTAGAAAATACAAACGAATAGTAGTTCAATTGTTGATACGTGTTTCAGATAAAAAATATTTTACTTAACTGAACAGATTGAGAACTCATAAAGGAAAAATAAATAATAGCATACACGACGACAATTAACTTTCAACCTACGTTAACAAACGGCAACTTCACTCATCCCTAGTTCAACTGGCAAATACCTGGCCACGACTTGCACCAGACGATCGTCATTTGCCAGATGGCCAATGATGTGCCCATTTGTGTCTTAAAATGTGTCATATACTCTGATCCTTAGCTGCTGATTGGCTGAATTTCTTACTTTGTGATGCGTGCAGATCTGCGAGCAGTCGCCTGTACACTACCGTCTGAGTTTGTCAGTGAGGGGTGAAATCGATTGTATATATATGTAGATTTTAAAGCTATTTTAATGTCTTTTTCAGGAAAAATTGCTCTGAGGCTGTGTGCTATTATTTTTCATCTGTTCCATCAATTGTTTTCTTGTATAGTGGTTTATTTTCTGAAAAAAACCTATTTAGATTTCTGGCATGGGCAGCAGGCCTATGCACCAGCTATGGCTGTATGCAGGCACCAGTAAAATATATATGGAACATTTATAATTTCGTTGATGGTTG
The DNA here is from genome assembly GCA_034440615.1 of Ashinkailepas kermadecensis. Taxonomy (NCBI): domain Eukaryota; kingdom Metazoa; phylum Arthropoda; class Thecostraca; family Neolepadidae; genus Ashinkailepas; species Ashinkailepas kermadecensis. Next base: position 55,546 of record JAOTOM010003566.1, read on the forward strand.
CCAACGAAATGTGTTCGTGGGAAGATGTTTGCTTTGCTTTTTCATCAAGTGTAGTAGCTTTTTTGTGATTCCCAACTTATTTTTTCCTAAATGGCCTGTACAGTTCTAGATATAGCCTGCTCATGCTCTGTACCTATGTGTAATCAGGAGGAAGGTAAACAGACAAGAGGGACCACTATGTCTAATCAAGTAATAAGGCATGTGTGAAATGTGCATGGTTTACCAAGTGTGCCAAGTGCATTTAGTTTAAATTTGGGTGACTGGCCTGCCATAATTATGGCAGGCCAGTCACCCAAAAAGGGTGAAATTCTTTATTAAAGCTCTTTTTTGGCATGCAGACACAGCTAATCTTAGAAGCTACTTATCTGATCATTATGAAACCTCCACAAAATGATTGAACATGTCATAATTGTGTGAGGTTTCTATTTGTGTAATCAAAGTCAATGTCTACCATATGAAAACAAATTATTATGAACATACCTTACTTGTACAAGATACTTCATGAAGCTGCATATGACTTCTGCAGACAATTCAGCATGTGACACATATGCACCTATTAGGTTTTTACTTTTCTATATTGTGTGCTAGGTCCAAGGGTACAATTTTTAAAACTAAATTTCTTGCTTGCTGACATGACCAATCTTCACTCAGTAACTATTACAATTTATTTTATGTATATGCCAAATTATTTGGGTTTGGACTTTTGTGATCCTGGATCAGATCAAAGGCTACCAAGTGCTAGAGTTTTTGTCTTACAGTCATGGCAAATTGAATAAACTATGAAATTATTGCAGTTTAAATTGTTCACAGGTTAATTTTACCTCCAAAAGGCAACAAAAGATGTTGAGATGGCTCAGTTAGGTTGGATATTTAACCTGAAATGTTTGAGGATAAAAATGAAACTGAAAAAAATGTCATCAAAAAGGAAGTTAGGCTAAGTTATGTCAAATTAGGCTAGGACAAACCAATGTGGTTCAGAGGGTTCTGCAAACCATCTTGACCACATGTATAGCCTAATGTGGATGAGAGTGGTTGGACCATGATTGACGTGGTACTGCTGTTGGCCCAACAGAGTTTCGAATTTGATGTGGGCATTGTACTTTACCAACAATATCTGGTTTTACCAGGTGTGGATCCAGGAATTGTCATGAGGGGAAGCTTGTTTGGATGGGCGCCGCTATGAATATACTTGGAGGGGCACATTTTCCTTCCGAGGAGCGCCACTAGAGGACAAAAATGCTAGTGAGACTGGTACACTCGGACCTCCCAGAAGTGTCTTTGGGTTATAAAGAGGGTTGCCTTCGCCCCTTCCCCTACGACTCGCCTTTTCACCCTACCCGCTCCGGCGACCATGGCTGGAGATCCCGGGTGTGTTCGTGTCCACCAGGTATCGATACTGGAGCACATGGTACATCACTGGGACGTACTGCGATTTTTGGGGCCGGGCCTGATTTTATTTTTGTCGGAGACTCGTGACGGTTTTTTTCGGCGCTATGCGCGATTCATGGGATTCCAGGTCGGTTTTCCAGGCCCCGATTCGGGGTCCCTGCTGGATTTTCTAAGCCTCGGATTTATTTTTATATGGTCCTGTCACGAGTTTTCGGCCCCACTGTTTATTTGTATCCCCAGCAGAAATATTAAGCATCCCGACGGAAATTTTGTGGTCCCACCACTATTTTTGGGAGCTCCTGTGCGATTTTGCTTCGGGGTCAGGCGCGAGTCTTCGGGGCCCCAATGCGTGTTGTCGGGAGGCACAAGTTCTTGTGACCTCTTTTTTCGGAGTGCGAGTTGCGTTTCCGGTTCCCGTCATCATGTCATAGGCCGCGTGGTGAAGTGTAAATGCATACATTTTTAGGAGCCAATTTGCCGATCCCGATTACGTTCTTCATTTTGGTGTGTATTTTGTGGCCATCTTCCCCCCAAGGAAAACTTCTTAAAATATGCCCTTGCGCGTGTCATTAAATCGATATTTTGAGTTCATTTACAGTCCCGTTTTTGGGGCGGTGAGATAGTTTGGTCCCCTTCACGCCGCTTGGAGAGTGGGGAGAGGGCATGGCCTCCGTGTTCCTACCCTTTAAATCCGCTAGCGCGTAGACCCCATGCATTTGAAAATGCATCGTAATTATTCACGACAATCCATACATGTTTAGTAAGGGCCGTTAATACCATTTGGGCTATTATGACACAAGGAAAACGACGCTGAACCACCAGGTTCCAAATGGAAACTCCGATTGGTCTGGCCAGAATACTATTAGGACTATTGGAACAAATTCCATCGGGAAGCATTCAGACCATTAGGGACCATTAAAACCACCAGGAAAATCCCAGTAGTTCCAAATGGTTTCCTTTTTTTTCAAGAAGGGGGGGGGGGTTCGATTCAATCTGAAAATATGTGTTGAAAATAAGGTCCCTGACCCACTCCCTTCGTGAGGGGTTTCCAGCCCTGTTGGCGACGATGCTATACCGTCTGATCGACTTGCTACGTTATATTACAACTTGCCAGTTGTCCGACCCTTTTTTATGTAGGAAATTTCTTGTCGAGAATGCCTTCATTTCACACCACGACAATTACTGAACGGAACACCATAAACCAGTAAAGAAAGAACGGTGAGGTTCTTTGATCAATTATGTGTCGTTAAATGCCGATTAAAACCATCGACAGTCGTTTAATTAATTTGAAAAAGGCATGCACAAAATGCGTGCCCCTGACTTCAGCAGGCGCTCTGCCTGAAACCGATATCTTACATGCGTACCAGATTTGTCGAAAGCGTACCAGAGCTGGCACGATCGTACCACGGTGGCAACCCTGGAGGAAGAGGAACGGACTGAACATGTCAGTTTTTAGAAGCAAAAAATGTAAATCTTCAAATCAAAGTTATATGAAATGAAAATGAATTCTTATGTACAATATCAGTTTATACGCCCAATAACGGACTACTACTTTACTATAATTAACACAAAATGACCGTAAAAAGTAAACGTATTTAGCGTTATGCTAGCTGCTAACTTTTATACCATCTATAAACTTATTATACCAGCTATACTAAACACGAGCAAATTTCCGCTGTAAAACCGGCTATTTTCTCAGCAAATGATTACTATTTTTATCCATACCTGGTGTGTCACAGACATGATAAAGAAGAAATACAACACTTCATGCACTCAATTTAATACTCTTTGACATCAAAAACCATATGTTTCTGCCTAAATTAGACATTTATTTCCGGGAATTCGTACTCCCAAACCGACGCAACCACAACTCGACCAAGGCCGGAAGTTCCTTGCTATGCTGTAATCGTTAGGGCAGTGCAGCCCTGGACAATAGCAATCAGCTGCTGGGGTGTCGTTTAGCTACATATAAGACGCATGTGGCGATTGTGATCGATATCAGTTTCCTATCTGTGCGCGCGCCAAGTTCACCAATTACAGTGCATAATTGTTGTGACAATAGAAAGAATAGCTTTCGTGAAACGCAAATATATAAAACACAGCCGTATTTATATTTCGTGTAAAGAAAGCATCGACCTTCATATACCAGGGGTGCTGGTTGTAAGTACGTTAAGGATTATACTTTATTACTCAACGTTTGTCTCCTGACGATGGCCCCTGGCCGAAACGTTGGTAATAAGTATAATCCTTAACGTTACTTTTAATGTCAACTCAGCACCTCCTGGTATATTGAAGGTCGTATGCTTTCTTTACACGCAATGTCTAAAACCCAGGAGCATCTAAGAGCCATTCTTCGTTGTATTAAACGTATTTATATTCACATATCAAATCCTTCCCACGGGAGCTTCGCTGGCGTGACAGCACGTGCGCCCTATATCACATTCAACTGGTGAATGTGCCTGAAGCAAACTCGCCGATTGATCGATGGATTTCGAAGGCGCTTTAGCAAGAACTATTTGGCTGTCATCACAAAAATGCTCCACTGTAATTGGTTCAATTGGTGCGCGCATAGATAAAAAGACTGATATCGATCATAATCGTCACGCGCGTCATATATGTAGCTAAACGACATCCCAGCAGCTGACGTTATTGTCCAACCTGACTCCTCGATAGGCCTTGAGGGCAGTGCTGTCAATCCAACACATCCTCGAGAAGGTTTAGTATGTATATTTACTAAGCGAGGAAGTGTGTTTAGTAGGAATATTTACTCCCCCCGACGAGGCACCACCTTTCCGTGGGGGGGGGGGGATTGAGTGCCCTGAGGACCCAGCGGACCAGGCCATCGGTCCGCGCCGAGGGGCGAGACTAAGAGTGCCTCACTCGTCCTTCCATCCATACGCCCCCATTCCAATGCCCATCTCATCTCAACGTCCATGTCCTTCACCTTGCCCTGCAACACCAACTCTCCCTACCATGAGCAGGTAGGACAACTTCCCCGGTCCTGCCCTCCAGCTTAGTTGTATCGGGGTAGTCGCGCCCCTTCGGCCCGTCCCCCGGGGTTGACGGAGTCCTGGAGGCTGAGGTCCCCCGTCGCACGGTGCTAGTTGTGGCGGGGGACCAACACGCCTCTTTGGTCCTAATATCCCGGAGGGGCGGGCTGGTCCGTAGGACCCCATACGGGCCAAGCGACATGTCGCCTCAGGCCAAAGGTCTGGGCCCTGGCCCAGTGCCTGCAGGCCTGGCCGGCAGGGGTCAAGTGGTGGGCGGCGCTGGATCCCGGTCGGGGTGGTGAGTCTCTCTCTCCCGGCCGGGCGAAGGCGCCGCCTGCCCCGTATAGCTCCTCGGTCGCCTGGCGTCCTCCCGTCCGCGGGGCCCAGGCGTCCCCACCGTTGGGCCCCTGTGCGGTGGGGCGCCCGAGGAGTTGAAACACAAACACACTATATGGCAACCATACTAAACAAAAACACCCCTGGTCCCTATCGTAGGGGCCAGACCAGTCTCCCACCCATGGCGGGTGGGGATTTCCCTAACATAGATAACGGCGTGGAGAACATTCACCCTACTCCTAATCGATACCTTGGGCACGCAAGTACCGCCTCGTCAACCATCTCGAGTCCGCGTATCTTGATTTTCAAATCAACAGACCCTGAAAAGAAATTATCAACGCTTTCCCCCTTTGAGTGCAAGCGAGGATGCGATTGTTTGGGGTGCATAGTGCGCTGTGATAAGTTGCGGGATGGAGGCATCGAGGTCAAATTTCGTAATGGAGAGGATGCGAGGAGAGCCCTAGAACTAGATTCATTCACTTATAGCACACGCACACCGAGCGGAACACGAGACGTTACCATTCCAGTTAAAGTTGAACCTCACAATACTAAAAACTTTTGCAAAGGAGTCATCAACTGCTTCGATCTGAGGGATGTGTCTGAGGCTGAGATTGTTGATGGATTGACTGAGTACGGTGTTGTGGAGGCGCGTAGAATGAAGGTAAGAAGGGATAAGGAGCGGCATCCGACAAACAACATTATTCTAACATTCAGCAGCACTGATCTACCAGCCACAATATCAGTAGGCTATATTCGAATAAAAGTCCGCGTTTTCATTCCCAACCCGATGACGTGCTTTAGATGTCAGCGATACTGTCACACGACCCAGTACTGCCGAGGACGCCCTGCATGTGGCCGGTGTGGGTCGGAAGGCCACACTGTTGACAAGTGTGACTCACACGAGTCATGGTGTGTGAATTGTGGACGGGGTCAGGTACCCCACAGAACCACTGACAAGTCATGCCCGGCCTACGTTAAGGAAAAAGAGATATTATCACTTAAATGCACCAGAAATATCACATTTAGACAGGCCCGAGAGGCATATGAGGAGAGTCACCCGAAAGTATCCTACGCAGAAAAGATTAGAAGTACCCTGACGAGCTATGCAGATCAGCAGCCCATCAGCGCTACCCAGCTGCTTACACAACTCTGCGCCTTGCTGCGTTCGTTTGGTTTTACTTGCACAACTTTTTCCGCGAGGGCGGAGACACCGGATGTGCCACCCACAGTTCGGCCGTCTAGGACAGAGCAGGCGAAAGAAACGTCACCCCTAGCATCACCACAGGCTTCAGAGGAACTCTCGGGGACGGAGACACGGCAGGAAGGAGGAAATTGGACCCTGGTACAGCGGTCCAAAAAACTCGCCAAGCCCCCTTACACCTCATCCACCACACCCTCTACATCCACATCCAAAGTACCCCATCCTACCCCCACATCACCATCAATTCCTGCTCCTCCCCCTACCCATCCCCTCCCCCTCCCCCTTCCCTCACCCTCCCCTCACCCTCCCCCTCCCCTCCCCCTCCCCCTCCATCGCTCCACGGAGCACCGTCGCGACGTATACCCGTCACGCCCCCAGCAGTGGCACGGATCCCGACCACCGGTGTCCGCCAAGGAGCCCCGAACCTGGGACCGGTGGGGCGTGCGAGCCGTAGCTCGTCTCCGAACGTACGGCCGAGAGCCCCAACCACCCAGGTATCTATGTCCACATTGGCACCTGGAGGCTCCGCAGCTCCAACTGAAACTTGTCATGTCCCACCACCCATCCCACCACGTGGGGACGATGCTCTGGCATACCCGTCACCCCCTAGGGGCAGGAAGCGAGCTCCACCATGGCAAGTGTCTCCGGCTGATGGAGGAAACCCTAGGGCGAGGCCAAGGTCTTCCTCGGGATCCTTCACAAAACAGTGACTACTGAGTTAGTCACCGTATCGTTTTAACACGTTTTAGCTACATCTTTTTACGGCAATTTTACAATGGAACTGCCGGGGTCTAAAAACCTCGATTCTTGACCTTATGACCGTTTTAAAACGACACAGTCCGGTAGCCATTTGCCTTCAAGGGACTAAGCTCACACCAATGGACACCGCCAAGGTTAAAGGCTACACTGTGTTCCGCAGCGACGTTCGCCCTGAAAATAACTCTCACGGGGGTCTTGCTTGCTGTACACCACAGTGTACCAGCACACGAGCTGCCCCTACGAACCACTCTTCAAGCAACCGCAGCGCAGGTAACGCTTCGCGACACCCACATTAGCCTGTGCTCCCTATATCTGCCCCAGGAGCCACGTTTCCTGCTGTGGAGCTGAAACATCTACTTGCAGAGCTTCCACCACCATTGCTACTACTGGGTGATTTTAACGCTCACCACACCGTTTGGGGATGCTCAGACATCAACACACGGGGCCGAATACTGGGGGATTTAATCCTCCAGGAGCCGCTATGCGTTTTAAACACAGGTGCACATACACATATTACTCTACCATCGGGGCGGACGTCAGCTTTAGACCTAAGCCTAGCCAGCCCCCACCCATCAATTCGAGTGGTCAGTTGACGACGATTGCCTCGGAAGCGACCACTATCCGGTGTGGCTAACGTTTCGGAGAGGCGTAGTTTTGGGAGCACGACCACCACGCTGGAATTTAAAGAAGGCAGACTGGGCTCGCTTTGAATCTGAGATACAGACAGCTTTTACACCTGACATTGAGAATCATTGTACCACCGTCGAGGATTTTACATCACGGATACTCCAGTGCGCTGATATGTGCATTCCACGTACCTCTGGAACCCCACGTCGCATTCCAGTCCCCTGGTGGACAGGAATGCGGAAAGGCTATCCGCGCTCGCAAGCGAGCCCTTACAAATTTCAGTAAGCATAGCGATACGATTAACATGCTAGAGTTCCAACAGGCCCGAGCACTAGCCAGACGCACCATACGTGCCGCGAAACGCACATCCTGGCGAGCATACGTAGGCGGACTGAGTCGAACTGCATCGGCATCCGAAGTGTGGTCCCGCATTAAAAGGATTTCGGGAAAGTTCTCCTCGGTCCCACTGCCAGTTCTTCGCGTTGGAGGAAATGTAATAATTGATCCGGGCGATGTAGCCAATCATATTGCACATGTCATAGCAAAGCGCAGTGAACCTACTGACCCAACTTTCCTGCAGCACCGTGCCCGGTGTCACAGGAAAGAAATCAGTTTTATTACATCAGAACAACTTGTCTACAATTTACCGTTTACTGAAGCCGAACTGAACTACGTAATTAGTGGATTAAAGAGCGTGTCCGAAGGACCAGATGGAGTCCACAACGAAATGTTGAAGCACTTACCAACATGCGCAAAATATACACTTCTCACGATTTTTAATATAATTTGGGATAGGGGTTACTTTCCATCAACCTGGCGGAAAGCTATCATAATACCATTGTTAAAGCCCGGTAAAAATGGCGATGACCCCACTAATTATCGCCAAATATAACTGACGTCAAGTTAATGGAAAAAATGGTTAGTCTCCGACTTACGTGGTTCTTAGAGAACCAGAACGTTTTATCCAGGGACCAGTGCGGCTTTCGAAAAAAAACCGCAGCACGATAGACCATATTTTACGGCTCGACACCGAAGTTCGAACAGCTTTTGCGGAACATAGACACCTGGGAGCCGTGTCTTTCGATATTGAGAGCGCTTTTGACACTGCTTGGCGACACGGTATTCTGCGGAAGATTCATCAGTATGGAATTCGTGGATCTCTGAGCACGTTCTTGAAAAAAAACTTTATGACAAGTCGAGAGTTCTGTGTCCGCGTCGGCAACCAGTTTTCAAGCTGGCTACACCAGGTTGAGGGAGTTCCTCAAGGCAGCGTCTTGAGTACGTCCCTGTTTTCGCTCATAATAAATGACATCGGCAGCTCGCTACCTTCATCAATCGGACGATCACTTTTCGCTGACGATTTTACCATCTGGACGTGCAGCTCGTCAACCCCTCTCATGGAACGACAGCTGCAACTCGCAATTTCTCACCTCGAAAAGTGGGGTCGCCTGAAAGGGTTCAGATTTTCTATTGCAAAGACATCAGCAGTTCATTTCTGTCGTCGTCGTCGCCACTGTCCGGACATGAAGTTAAGACTTTACGGGCAAGACGTTCCATGTGTACCATCGGCTCGCTTTCTCGGTGTGCAATTTGACAATCGTCTTTCATACAGAGAACACATAAAACGCTCCGAGACAAGTGCTTTAAAACCATTAATATAATGAAGTGTGTTTCCCGAACGTCATATGGGGCTGATAGAAGGACTCTGCACCTGCTATATCGCAGTCTTATTCGTTCCAAACTGGACTATGCATGTTTTACATACGACGGTGCGTGTGCTACCACAAAACGTATTTTAGACCCGATACACCACGCTGCATTGCGAATAATTACCGGAGCATTTCGCACCTCTCCCACGGTCAGCATACTGGCAGATGCCTACGAGCCACCTTTGAGCATGAGACGAGAAATGCTGGGACTTCGTTACGCATGCAAAATGCGTCAGTTTCCGACACACCCATCTTATAAGGCTGTTTTTTTTTCGCGATATACATACAATCCTTCGTGGCCACGTGAGGAGGGGAACAGCTTACTGTGTGAGAATGAGGACACTCCTGAGACAGACGAGAATTCGACTACAAGGAATCAGGCAGTGTGAACGAATAACAAGTTCCCCGTGGGAGCTGATCTCGCCCTTCATCGACATCGTCCTCTCTGCCGAGAGAAAAATGGATGTTACCAAAGAGGAGCTACTATCATGTTCATTAGAACACATTTCCTCAGCATACCGTGGCTTCATTATCACATACACAGATGGCTCGAAGATTGACACCGGTGTGGGTAGCGCGTTCGTGAGAGGATCTATTACGAGATCCTTCCCCCTGCCTTCACATGCCACTGTCTTCACAGCCGAGTTAATAGCCATTAGCAAAGCCCTTGCATACATCGAGGTCGACGACGAGGATTTTCATGTTATCCTGACGGATTCTCTGAGCAGTCTTTTGTCATTGCGTAGTTTCAACCAACATGTCATTGTACGAGACGTTTTATATCAACTTACTTCGCTACATCGTATGGGAAAACAAGTAACACTTTGCTGGATCCCAGCACATGTCGGAATCCATGGCAATGAACTCGCCGATCAGGCTGCAAGGCGTGCAGCGCAAGCAGCATGTCGTCGCGTGCTTCCACTTCCAGCCAGTGACCACTACTCAATTATTTCATCATTTCTTCTCAAACGGTGGCAGGACAGATGGGGCCAAGTGGAGTCCAACAAATTAAAAGAAACTAAACCACACTTAGCGCTGTGGCCATCGTCCTTCAGCCAAAGTAGAAGGGACGAGGTGGCCCTCTGTCGCCTTAGAATTGGACACACGCTATCTACTCATAGGTATTTATTGTGCGGGGATGAAAGGCCCAAATGTATGAAGTGTGATGCAGCACTGACCGTGCGCCATGTACTGGTATCTTGCCAGAACTACACAGAAGAACGCAGGCGCCATTTCGGACATGGCTCTAACACTCTGAGGATGGCGGACTTACTCGGCGAGAATTCCAGATTTGTCCGAAATAGAGCAGTTTTTTTTGTTTCCTTGCGGATGTAGGTTTCCAAATAATATACACGCCTGGGTAGATCATGAATTAGTGCCATATATTTTGCTCTCCGGATTTGAAGAGCTGAATTAACCTTGTTATGGGTGCAAAATAACCCAATTGTGGTTGACGCACCCTAAAACCCTAATAATCAATCAATCAATCAATAGGAATATTTACTAAACTTCGAGAAGTTTCGTAGGTATGGTTACTAAGGTTGCCTATGCAGATATATACAATGTTGCATATATTTGATGACGTCATGGCAGAAAAATTTGCTTCGGAGGATTCTGGTTTTCCGGTTAGGTTAGATTATATTATGCTACAATACATTTTATATATTATGCTACATTATCTTAGTCTAGGTTAGGTTAGGTTAGGTTACTTGTGCCTATGACGTCATCAATTGTATCAACTGCCATTGACTTAAAAGTAATCATTTGTGGTGAAAATGAGTGATCGCATCGTCTTCATCACGTCAGAAAGCATGCTATTACAAAAAGAAATTCCAAAAAATCAAAATTTACCTTCATCTCCAAATTTATCGAAGTTGCTAGGTAGGCTTCAACAAGTCCAATCCATACATTTTGTGCTTCAGTTTGTGCTCAGTGGTTTCTTCTATATAAATGCCTGTTTTTTAAGTTGGACAATTAGGATTTTTTGGAAATAGAAATATATTTGGTGTTCTATAGAAGCAGGTTAGGCTAGGTTAGGTTAGTTCTAGTTAGGTTTTCTATCAACTTGGAAGATTTTAAATGAAAAACTCATTTGAAATGTTTCCAAACTTTGTACTTTTTTTCCATAAAGAACAGGTTAGGCTAGTTTTGGTTATGCTATGCTTCATTGCATTTTCTTCTTTTTAAAAATTATTTTTATACTGTGTAAACCTTTTTTGGTGTTATTTTGCTTGCAAGCTGAAAAATAAGCATTTCCATAGGAAATAAAGAGCCACAATCTTAATCACATTTGTAAATGTTTCATTGCAAAAACATCCAAGAATTCATAGCACAACTTAAAGCACAAATTTATCAAAAGTATTCAAAGAGAAGATGTACATGTCTGTAGATTTTTGAATGGGTCTAGGGCATAGATACATGCTAATAAAGGACCATTTGACATACAATGGTCTGGGATGGAAGTACTCTCACTGGGATAATGATTTAAATAGCCTTGGCAGGAATGTCACCAGAACCTTGTGCTGGTGAGCTGGCCTGATTTTTTTTGCTGACTTCCTGCCATGGGCTCCACCAAGATATCATACAGGGAATCAGCATGTTGCCTCATTGAGCAGTGTGTGCCTTATTCAGCTGTCTGCACCATGTTTTGCAGTCTGGCTTGTGGGTAGGGTAGGGGAGCCTACCCTAACATTGCATTAGGCTGGCCTGACCTTGTCTCATCCAGCACACCCCATACCATATCATACCCTACCCTAACCTTCCCTGCCATACACTACCATACCCTAACCTACCCTACCATGCACCACCAGAATGTGGTCTAGCATACACTACCATACCATACCATACCCTACCACACCATACCAGACCCTACCATACCTTACCTGTCCTTATACCATACCCTACCCTGTCCATACCCTGCCCTGCCATGTCATGAAAAAAGCAACAATTACAGTAGGATGTCAAAATTTGGCATGAAAATGATGTCCCTTAACACGCTCCCTGGAGGGCCTCTGAAAATTACGTGCTCTGGAGGGGGGGCGGCGGATTCCACCCCCCCCCCCCCCTATGATCTCGGCTCCTATTAAAGCTGGAGGAAGAAATTCGCAGGGTGGATGGGTACGGTAGTGAACTCTATTGTGTGCAAATTTCATGACCTTAGGTCAATATCTTCAAGGTCAAATGAGATCACATTTGTCAAAATTTTCTTGTTTTGGGTGGCTTGGCTTGTCATTATTATGGATCGCTGTGATTGTGCTTAAATGCTCCAAAATTGGCATCAATGATGTTTTGAACATTACTAATGCAATACAGATGCTAGACCCGACATTTGACCTCAGGTCACCTATATAGCAACACTTTATCAGGTCAGTTACCTGTTCCAGTTACCAGAACCGGCCGCCCGCCCGACTGCTCCGTCGGGCAGCTTGGCGCAATCGGCTTCGCGAAAATAGGAGTGAAGTACATGAATAAAGTATGGAAACACAATAACAAACAGTACAAATGACAAATGTGCATTTATGACAACATTCCATTTAACCAAGTTTGGTTCCATTAACCTGTCATGAACTTGACCTGACTTGACCTCGGTGACCTAACATGACCTTGAAATTATATAGCATATCAATATACATCAAACAAGTCGCTAGTGTTGCCAAGAACACTTCCATTTTGCGGATATACCGGAAGCGCATCAGCGCCCATTTTTGTGGTCTGGTGCTACAAATTTTTTTGACTTTAACGGCCCGTAATTCGAAAATTTTCGGCCCATTTCCATTTTTCTTGCTTTAAACGGCGCGCCGGTCATTTCTAAGCAGGTACGCAGACAATCGCGTATATCGACCGGCAAAATTTGCAGTTATGTACAAAAAACCGGAGGGCTGGGCGGATTTCGCCCCCCCCCCCCTCCAGTGCGCGTGTTAACAATACCTATCAGTTCTTCAAACACAATTTTGAACCAACACCATATGCATATGTGCACCTTTTCTCCTTTGTTTTGAGATACCTAATTTAGGGGCAACTATTTGATTGATAAAGATACAAAATACATATCCTAATGAACTGATGATGTATACCACACCAAATCATAGGTAATCCTCTTACCTGAAATTGTGCTAAGAGATGTTTGTGCATCACAATCTCCAATGGTATTTATCAGCATAATACTTATCAACAAGATACTGTTAGAAATTATATATGAAGACATCATAACGACTTTTCATGAAGCATGATGTCGAGTCTCCATTGGGAGGGATGTCAATTCAGTGTTCAGAAAGTGGTATATTCCACCCTATTTCACAAACATTTTATCACTGCCCTGGCAAGATGTCTGTGCAAGTTAGTGTCACAGTGAGGTTCTCAATTTATGCCACATGTTCCCTTATCAACATGTCTCTATGTCCTAAAAGCTACTTAAAAAATTTGGACATTTCTTCACTTCTAGATATGTTTTTGAATAGCATGGTTGCAAAACAGTGAGATGCCAACTTGTATATCTCCACCTGCCTGACATTTTTATATTTTTCTTTCTTTTTAACCTAACCTAGCCTAGCATCCTTTCTTGAAAAAAAATTGCTCAAATTTTCAAGCGCATTTCTTAAATTAAAAAAATGTCTGCTGCATTTATCATGCAAAATCACCATAATCTGGTCTCATCATCTTAATTACATTCAGTAGCATATTTCCAATATTTTCCCCTTAACATGCCATATACCAGGCTTAAAGTAAATAATATACACTCTAGGAAACGTTGTAGTTTTCAACTGACAATTATATAAAAACCCCAGGACGGTTTCAGCTAAGAACGTGGCCAAGTACTCTCGACCCGACCATCCTCTAAACTGCTTCTGTGATTTTGGGATACCCTCCAAGACGAATGAAGAGCATCCCATCACGCTTCTACAACAGATTCGTGCCGCAGATGCTGCTTTATAATGAGACTCGGTAAAACAATCAATAAAATCCATTCACACCACGCTTACACGGACTCACTCGCGAGCTTAGAGAACTCAGGACTCCTGGATGCTGTGCCCCCAGACATCAATGCGGAAGAGGAGACCCTGCCAAGAAAACTTCGCGTTGACTTGGCAAGACTCAGAAGCGGATGGCACCCTGGACTGGAGGACTACCTACACACAATTGGTGCCTTTTCTTCCTCCACCCGCAGGAGATGCAACGACGGCGAAGGAAATGTCTCTCATCTTCTCTTCATCTGCCCTCAATTCTCTACTCTTCGAAACAACCTCTCTATCACTGCTCTATGGGACCTCTGGACTAAACCACTAGAAGTTGCTGAGCTCTTGATGGAAGCGAGGCTATGACGTGATCATAGTCTGGGTCTGCCTGACTGACTGAGCCAGGGAGGATGTGACATGAAGGTTGCAACATTTTCTTAAGGACTGGTAATGTGCAATAAAATAGCCAACTGAACGCCAATGCTTTTTGATGGCATAGTGCCTATGCCTACAAGCATTGGATGCTGCAAGATCTAGAGCAATAATTAAGTTTTTATTTTAGGGTGTGGCACATCGTGGCACCTATGCTAATGTGATAATTCATCATAACTCATTTAAGCTTGATATATGTACATCATATTCAGCAGATGAGCCTGATGTTGACCCAAGTACAGCCATATTTGACTGAATGGGATTGCTTTTCAATGCACACATACCAAAATTAGAGGTACTATTACTGCAGTCGGGTTCCTTGACCAAATATGGAACATACCAATGTTAAATGAACAGAGACAAATTGTCGAAATAGGTTTTATTTAATGTTTTATTGTATCCCTGTGAAAATTGTCTCCGTAGGGCGTGTGTGTTTTCACGGGTTGCCAAGAGAGTGCAGTCTCACTCAGTTCACAAGTGTCCTGAGATGGTGTGACACCCTATCCAGTGTCTGCAGCATGGGAGCGCCATAGCCCTCATCTTACTCTTGCTCGACCAGCGCCCCCTCATGACTCCTTATGTTGGTATAATAGTTACAAATATTTGCATTTGCATCTGTACACCAGGCACATACACTCAATACGGTGGTTTTTAGCGTGACGTCGCGATGTGATAAAAAACGTGATGTTTGACCAATGAAAGTGGTATGCAGAGGTTAAGTGAAGATGGTCACGTAAGGTAGCAGGCTCTGTATTGGTATGTGGGATGCCTAGGTCTGAGCACGTCAGCAACAGGCGCCATATTCTACACCCATGGGTAGGACCAGGGTACAGGCATGGGGAAAATTGGAGGCCAAATAAGTACACATGCATTTTAAAATAAATGAAATGCAGTGATGATCGCTAACCCAGCTTGATCGTTCGGTTATAGTAAGCTATTCGTAGTATTGATCATGGCTGTTGATCAGTGTGTCCAAATTCGTGATTTTTGGAGTCCAGGCCAGGATGTAAAAACACCATGTCCTGAGGAACATAGTCATCAGAATTGGAATTTGGGCATATTTATAAGCAAAGAATCAGCAGAATACGGTTCCATTTCCATCGCCTATCACAGACTCTCCAGGGAGAAATTATTTTTGCTAGATCCTGATGCCTAACTGATCGAATTTGGACACACCACCGTTGGTTGTATGTTGATCATAGTTTGTTGATTGTTTCAGCATGGGTGTACCATCAAGCTAAAACATGGGTGACAGCGCGTGGGGTGGCGGCCACGCACAGTTCAGCAAACTGTCTGAACCAATCAAGGCCGTCGAGGTAAGCATACTTTGAGTCACATCTGTCAGCCATTGTCTGTGTCCCTTGAATGCAGTTTATTGATGACTGACCAGCCGTGGGGACGAAGTCGGGTTGTTGGCTTCGAAGCCGAAGCTGAAGCCACAATAAGGCCATGAAACCAAAGTTTTTGACAAAGTGAAAAATGTAACAAATCCTAAGTCAATGCTGGAATACGTGGTTTCGTGTAGCAAAAGCAATTTATATATAACGAGATGATGGTGAGACCGAATCCTTTTAGTCATGTGAAACCAAAGCTGAATCCAATATTTCTTCAATTGAAAAATTATGACATTTATAATTGTTGAGATAAAAGTATCTTGGTCAATTTTTCTAAGAAATTTTGACTTAGGGTGGGAGAAAAGCATTGGAAATTAGAGGGCCGGTAACCAGTCATAGGATTCTCCAAGAAATATTGAGGTAATGGGTCTCTGATGTGATGAAGTGGAGAGTGATCTGACCAGATGTGGGTGAACAATTGCTATTTTAGAGAAGATCCTAAGGGCAGTCCACATATCTAGAGGAGAAACGTGTAAGGATAATATTTAGAATGAATTCCTCAAACACCCACCCACACAACTGCCACTTAATTCAAATACAACTTGGTGAGAACATACGAAGCCAGGTGTATTGCTCCGAAGCTGAAGTCACAATGTGTTAGCGAACAGAACCAAGCGGCCCAAAATCCCACGAAGCTAAGGTTGAAGCCTAAGCCAGTAGTTAAAAATGCAAAGCCAAAACTGAACCTGAAACTGGCTGGTGAACAAATCGCGAAGCCAAATCTGAAGCCGAGCCAGCAGTTAAAAATGGCGCAAAGCCAAATCCAATGCCGACAAGTTTGTGACTTCGCGAAGCCGAAGCATATATCGGCTTCGCCCCATGTCTGGCTTGACCGCTTACTGTCCAAAAAATGTTGCAAAATAATATAGCGCAATATTTCCATAGTGAACATAATATCATGCAATTAAGTGATATGCTTCACTACCAACCCTTCCTTTGCAACTGTTTCGTAAAGCTATGGTTTTACTCATTGAACCTCCCCGGCTTCTCGTCTCGTAGCGTAAGTGTCTCTTCTCATTCCAGGATAAATGGAAGCTGTTACCAGCCTTTCTGAAGACAAAGGGGCTGGTGAAACAACACATCGACTCCTACAACTACTTCATCAACACCGACATCAAAAACATTGTGAAGGCCAATGACAAGGTTGTCAGCGATGCAGACCCAAGTTTCTATGTCAAGTGAGTACAAAATATACGCTTGTCGAGAAATGGAGTTGCAAAAATGGACATGTAGTCGGTGCACTTCTTAACAACAAACCTCCACCATTTCAATTTTATAATTGGTCTAACACTATGACAGTTGGTAACACATGCGACTCCCTCTTCCGATTACATCACACGTATTGCGTCGTTCACGAAGTGTGCCCTCTTGACCCCTCTACGCGGATTGGAGAGTGCTGTCAGATGCGCCCCTCGTGCTGCACCAGAGCGGCCTGCCCGTCGCCTCGCTGCCCCGCTCGACGTATCACCTCGATCCGAGGGACACCGCTGTCATGTGGCATCCGCACCCGGCCAGAATCCCACCTTCCTGCGCGTCGTTGCCGCACATCTGAGCAAGTCTGGCACCGCTGGCAGGTACCTGAACGTGCACGTGGGCATCCCGGACGTGGAGGAGGGCTTCAGCATCAGTCGGCCAACGTCGCCGCACGAGTGCCGGCTGCGCGACATCACCTACTCGGCCACCGTCACCGTGGACATCGAGTACACGCGCGGCAACCAGCGGGTGGTCAGGTGCGGGCCGCGTGGCACGCCACACCACATTCGCGTCAACTGCTGTGTCGGCGGGCACGCATTCTGCGTACCTTGGCCTGTTTTGCGGTCATACACACGTCTGCTCAACAATTTGGCGTCAGAAGTCTCGCTGCTTGGTTTCAGATTTGGTGCCGTCCATCCATGATCTCTCTTATTGTTGACAGCTTCGCTGAGTTTGGTTGTAGGTGTTCTTGTGTAGTGACTTGGTCTCGTGCTACGGTACTTACCGGGTAATAAGTAAAAGCATGGTAACCTGTGCATTGCTATATATCTATTTTTAATCTCTACATCAGATGCAGATGTCTATCCTATTTGGCTACATGCAGTTTCGTTGGATTTTTTTACTGTGGGAATTCCCCTGATGAGCTTGATGTAAATAAATCAGGACAGCCCACACAGGGGTGCCCTAGGAGGAAAACAGGAATGCCATTAATTGCAAATGCATAACCAGTACAATTTGCATCTTTTTGAGGATAGGTCACCACTAATTAGAAGTAAGCAATGCAACCCTAGGAAAACCGTCCACAAATGACAAGCTAGCAACGCCCACAACATTCTTGGGATCACAAAGTGAAAGTGTTATGGAGAGTATAGCTTTGATGAAAGTAGACATATGCAGATGACACTGGTGCAATACTCGGTACGTGTTGATGGATGCGTTCCTCAGCTGGCAAATTGTCATCTATTTGTCTGTTTTATGATTTGTTGTTCTTCATTGTTCCTCATTTGCGAAGTGCTGATTTAATATCATATTCAGTTTTTTTTTGTATTGATCGCAGTAATGTATTTGCATGCTTACATTTTTCCTGATTTTTCTCATCAGCTATCACAGATGATGTATCCAGTTGAACTTATTTTGGGAGGATTCATTTAGCAATTAATTTAATTTCCGACTACTGTGTATTAGCACGAAGATCTTGACTTATTTTCAGCCAATTTGAACAAATTCTGATGTTTTCCCATCACCTAGTACCCATGTGAAAACACATTTTGAACACTTGCTATCAATGTCCAAATTTGGTATGCTGATTGACCATACCATTATCTGGCTCATGTGTTTCCAGAGACCAAGGCAGTGATGCATTTTGCATGTAAATGGGTGAGCCGTACCACTTACTGAATAATGAATTGACATAATTCCCATGAAGTGTTGTCATCTTAATTCTAAATAGATGCTTCCTTCCCGGTTCAACAATTCCGTGCTGATGGCTTTATAATAACAGTCATGCACATGCTTACTATCATGGACAGTGATGCACCCGCATCTCATAGTGCAATTTCAGTTGAGGTGACCTACAGTGTGATCTGTTATGCTAATGCTGCCACAAAAAAATAACTCAAGAAGTACTGTCCAAAGTAAACCATTGTTTCTAGAGGGAGTTTTATCAGAAGTAAAATGTGTTTAAAATGACATTGTTCCCGTGCACGATTCAGCATCTTATTACACTCTTTTCCACGTCACAACAGAACCCGTTATTTGACTATGGACCAGCTAACCTATGCGGTCGGTTGTGTGACCACCAGGAACGGGCTGCCGATCGGCCGGATGCCGATCATGCTGCGCAGCTCCAACTGCGTGCTGGCCGGCAAGTCGCACGCCGAGCTGGCCAAGCTGGATGAGTGTCCGCACGACCCGGGCGGCTACTTTGTCGTGCGCGGCACCGAGAAGGTGGGCCGCTCTGCTGCCGGCACGGCTGGCTGCTGGGCGGAAACCTAAGCCTGCTCTGATGCCCCTTTTCAGGTTTAAATCTCACGGCCCCGTTCTCCTCTTCCTAAAATATCGCTATCGAATGGGTGATTTTAAAACCATGGTTTATATTAATCCAGGGCAGTTTTAGCATCCATTTTTAAACACCCAACTGAAAAGTCGCATGGGGTGAAGAACCAGAAAAATGGCGATGGAAGCTTGTTGTGATGATGTGTGAATGCCCGCCTGTTTTCCCCACCATATTTAATGAGAGGTTTTTTATATACGGCTCTGTCGTTTGGATTTTACTTACGGTTCGTGCGTGTTTCGCGTTCAACTTGTCCGAGCAAGTGGTGGGTAAGTGTGACTATGGCCGGACCTGATCTGAGCATGGGTGCCAACATTTGCATACCACAGATTAGTTGACGAATTTGTGTCAAAAACAGAATCATTTCTACCAGACGAAGAATTAGCAGATAGCATTTTAAAGCGATAATTGTTAGTCGGGTTGGAGGTGGACTGTCGTGAGAAAAACTCGAACGTTTACATTTGACTCAGCGATAATTTATTACAATATTTCAAGCTTGTCTTTGTGCCATTTTCTTTCAGGTGTGCTTGTTGTAGGTGGCGCTGAGTTCACTCATTATTGAGCAGGTGATGCTGGAGGACTGCGTGTTATGCCCGGAACGCGTAGTCTTGCTTCATGTGGTACCGCACTCACCTGTCGCTGTCTTCAGGTGGTGCTGATCCAGGAGCAGCTCAGCAAGAACCGTATGATTGTGGAGCAGGACAACAAGGGCGTCGTGCAGTGTCAGGTCACCAGCAGCACTCACGAGAAAAAGTCCCGCACTAACCTCATCGCCAAGCGCGGCAAATACTACCTCAAGCACAATACATTCAAAGATGTGAGTAGTGCCACTCAGTTTATGGGTCTCCCTGCATTCCGTCCCAACAGAGGTCCTACAGCGGATGCATACAGAGGTCCTATAGTTTTCCCAGCATGCCCTTGGGGAAGAGTAGTCTAGGGGTAAGTTGCCCGTCTCACAATCGAGAGATTGTGGGTTCGAGTCTCGCCTGTCGCCACTCTTCGCTCGCGACCAGTCGGCGTGAGAGATTGGCGACGCTACATGACTCAACGGCAGACGTGTCGTAAAACCAAACCAACCAACTACCCTACATGCCCTTCCTACAGGGGCGCTATGGTGGATTTCTGGTTATTGCTCTGAGTTGGAGCAGCCTGACTGGTCAAGCTCAAGTCGGACTGGTCTCTCGATTTTCTAGCCATTGGTCTATATCTGCTTACACTACTGCTTGGATCTTCAACCATGTCGCTTCGGTACAATTTTAGTTCCAGCTAGACTGCTTTCAAAGTTAGGACAACGCACAGTGAATGAATGTCTATGTGGTTGAGCGGCTATTCAGTTGGTCTGGGGATCCGAATAGACTGCGGCGGGGAAGAGAGCGGGACACCAGTTTTGGAGCACTGCACAGCGAACGCCCCCGCAACTCCTGCTCGACCTCACGGCCGGGGAGTAGCCGCCAACACTGCACTCGGAGGTGCTGCTTGGTTCTCGCGTGGCCCCGGTGACCAGCGTCAGCATCCTCAGTCGGGCGGCTCTTCAGAGCCGTCGGTATCACCGGCCTGTGGCCTAGGAATATCAAGGAGTCGGCGCAGCTGATGCACAAAGTGATGCGTGTTCAGCAATGGTAACAGCCCGTTGGCAGCTTTTATAATTGGTGTCTACGATTGACTTTGTTAGCGCACGATCTTTCGACTCCTGATCGAAAGATCTTCGGTTTGAAACCTGTAACCGGCAGGATTACCGAGTCCACTGGCGACCGATCGGCGTAGGAGGTTGGCGACGCAATAATATTACGTCGCCAACCGCTTACGGCCTATTATTCGAATGCGTCATTTAATGACCCGAGATTATTCATGGGCGCTAAATGACTAAACCTGGTCGATGCGCCCTAAAACTCAAATAACCAACTAACCCAAGGTTATTCAGTTCGTTGAGTTAAGCTTCAGCTCATGACTCGGTGGCACATGGATGATTATCTTTTCCTGGTTCTTGCCCTTTCGCTTCGCGTGTTCCAACCTCAAACCCAATAAAGCGAAGCATTGAGCACACGTTGCACCTTTGTTCAATTCATCTTCACATTTCTTCATGCGTACAAAAGCCTCGAACTATCCAAGGGTGAATCACCCCTCCAACTGAACTCAGCTCTTTTACTTGGTGCAGGGAGCTGTATAGTGACGTTGACGAGCTCTTAAAGCAACTCACCAACCAAACGAAGGCGGGGTACGCTGAACACAGTGTCCAGTTATACATTATGTCGCTTGTATGAATTATGTCATGCATTTATAATAGCATGATGTATCTTCACGGCAATGACAATCTTGACACTTGTCGCTGAAAACGATCTCACATAGTCTGCTAGTGTCTAGTCTTCTTTGCATGGATGTGCGTACTGGTGTGTGCTTCTCCCAATCGGAGCACCTCTCACCAATCAGAACATGTTCGTGGTGGCAAGAAGTAGACACCTTCGGTGACGAAAGCTATGCTAAATCAGTATTGATATTGATCTGTTCAGAGATTCAGAGTGAGCTAGCCAAGGCGTCGTGACCGGTGCGCCGACTGTCGGTCCGAGTGACGTCCTGCCGAGTAGCTTGTCGCCCACTGTCGCCCACTATCGCCGACTGTCGCCCACTGTCGCCCGCCGTCGCCGACTGTCGCCGGTCGTCCGGTCTGGCTGGGAGGCGCGCCAGACACCGGCCCGAGCTATTCGCTGATGCGGCCGCACTGTCACGCGGCCGGCCGTCTCTGTAGCGCCGACTGCCGCCTCTGATGTCCGACCAAGGCCGACGTCCCGACCGGCGGTTGGTGGCGTGATGGGCGCCGCTACAGGTGGGCGCGCGCGCCGCCTTGCAGGCGTACCGGGCAGCCTTGACTAGGTGCGGTGGGAGATGGCATCGAAGGCGGTCGCTCACGATCCGAGCAATGTTTATGTTGCCATTTGACTTAATGGAAGCAGTATGTGAGCCGGCTGGCCAGCAGCATGCTCCGTGTAGTCCAGTAGAGCAACGAGTCTAGCCAGTTCTTCCTGGCCAGTTCTTAATCGGCGTGAGAGGTTGGCGACGCTATATGCCTGCCAAATGCATTGGGATAAGGGAACTGGACTTGAGACCATTTCTGCGTTCGTGTGGCAGGCGATGCCTGTACGGTCGCCCGTCTTCGCCGCAGGTGATACCCGTGTCGATCGTCTTCAAGGCGATGGGCATCGAGTCGGACCAGGAGATAGTGCAGATGGTGGGCGCCGAGAACAACATCATGACCTGCCTCAGCTCCACCATGGAGGATTGCCACCGGGCGCAGGTCTTCACGCAGCTGCAGGCGCTCAAGTAAGCGCCGTGCAAACGATCTGCACATCCACGTGCGTCTCGGCCCCGTGGCGTGTGTGCCAAATGACTACGCCAGGGTCGATGGTGTATTGCAAGTGAATGTAGTCAGTATTTCGGCCACGTCACGTCAGTACCCGAGTCTGACGTTAAGCTATGCGCTGCCGCAATGCGGCATGTTCCCCATCTCTACGGCGCTAGAGGGAACACCGAGCCGCTGCTTATGCCAAATGACTTGGCCCTTGCAACGGCCATCGGTTTGTTTTGCTTGCTTATGGCATGGTTTGAAAGGGGTGATGCTCGACGCAATTCAATTGAAGCTGACTAAGGGGGCTGTGTGGATGTTAGAGTTCATGTGCCCTTGCATCCAAATAATCAGCCAATCTGAATCTGTTCACATGCTAGTTTGAGTTACGTTGCTTGATCAACATAGTTTCTATCATGAATCCTAAAATGAAGTCTCATGCAAATTATGAGCCTATCTGTTCTCGTCGTGTTGCTGTCAGTAGGTTTGAGTGTAGAAAACTTTGAATTTGCCCGAGGGAGGCAGGGCAGAACAAATCTCGAGGAATTTAATCTTACACAGTTTGTGAATCTGGAAGAGTTCGGATCCTGCGCATCTGCAAAGCGAAAGTATGGTTGCGCGACACGAAATCACTTCACTCGACATCCGGGCCCAGATGGCGTCTTCCGACTCTGACAGCGTTTTCACGCCAGGTACATGGGCGGCAAGTTGGTGCAGAAGATGTACCTTGGAAACTTTGGTCAGAAGAAGACGCCAGCGGACGAGGTGCGCCATCTACTGGCCACCACCATCCTGGCGCACGTGCCGGTACGTCTTCGGTGCGATCACCACGCGCCAGCATAGTGCTAACGTGTACACGAGCAAATCTGAGGAGTATCTCCCATATCTTGAGTTATCGAGGTGATCCACCAAGAGCTAGTGGAGGGCTAATTGGACGAGCGCAAATATCGGGAGCGGGAGATACCCAGGCCAGGTATTATTGGTCGCCTACATCAAATAAGATCAGTTGGTGGAGGTACATGATTTTGGCTAGCATTCCTATCTTTAAATATATTCGACTAATGTCAACTGCACAGTTTCTTATCCGCATGTGACATCAGTCCGTTTGATCGAAGTACACACCTGGCAATGCTAAATATATGAATATTTTGCTGGTTTCCTCATTGAAATATTTTTCGCAATGAATGAATGAATGAATGTCACGATGAATGCATGAATGAATGTGATGTGTTCAAATAGCAGATGATTGAGGCGATATTGATATGGATCGATAAAGGTAATTTAGTACAAATGTACTACTCGTGTCATAGTTAACTGGACTCCAGATCTATTATGCCTTTCTTGGAAAATAACCGTGTTGAGCTTCGAATAAGGCCAATGCGGGTTTTTGGGCGTTTTTCAAGTGAGGTGGGTTGTGGAGCATTACCGTGATGTTACGATAGGAGCAATTTATTTGCGATGCCAGGCTGCCTTTCAACATTCTTTTCGTTGAATGCTACTTACAGCATCAGTATTTCAGCGTATTTAGGTTGCCTTGGCTTAGCATATCGCCTACTGAGAAGGTGGAGGATGTGGTGTAGTAAGACAAAACAACCAGAACCTCTAACCTATTCCATATATCAATTGTACTTCAGAGCAGAAATGAGGCGAGGACTTTCTACTAAAATGAGAGAGGCATGGTTTTTGCATTGTGCTTGTATGATTGTTGTTTTCATTGCTGAATTGTCGACGCAATGAAAAGGGTTGCATGGATGTCTGAAAGGAATGAGGAGGCAGCCAACTGGATATGTCTGCAGCGTGATGTGAAATGTCCAGCTGGTTGGGTGGAGGCGATATGCGCGACGGATGCCGTGGCAATTGGTCACGGTCGCCGACACTGACCGCCGTCGCGTAGGTCGAGAACTACAACTTCAAGATGAAGGCGTTCTACCTGGCGCTGATGGTGCGGCGGGTGATCGAGGCGCAGGCCGACACCAAGGTGATCGACGACCGAGACTACTACGGCAACAAGCGCATGGAACTCGCCGGCTCCCTCATCAGTCTGCTATTCGAAGATCTCTTCAAGAAGTTCAACTGGGAGGTGCGTGGGCTGGACTGTCGCTGCGGGGGCCGACCGATGGTGGCGCTGGCAGCGTCGGAGTATTGTGGGTTTGAGCTCCGGATGGGACGAGTGGACACATGAGTTGGTCTTGCGCGCTGTAACTTGGTCGACCGAATGGCCTTGACCGACCGCCACACGGTTCCCCGGTCGCTTGGATCGACATACCGGTTGGATGTATCATGCAATAAAGGACTGTGGGGCCGCTTTTGCTCCCCGGAGCTGTCAACCGGCAATGCTGCTGACGTCACGGTGTGGTGCTGTCTCGAATTAGTGGAAATACAGCGATCATGCGCCGCGCATTCTCTCGGGTATTGTTTTGGAGGGCAGTCATCGTCCATCGTAGCAGGATAGCATCACAGCATACCATCAGTCATGTCCTGCCACCATATCACATTCAGTCTGTTTTTAGACGTGATTGCATAGTTTGATCAGGATATTATTCACTATATATTACTTAGAGGTTAATATTTTCCTGCAGTTCATCACCATTTTCCAGCAGGTCACTATTGGTATTTTCTAGCAGATGACACATGCATGTGTGGTCTGGAAAGTTGCACCGACCCGACTTTGGATGGCGGAGATGTCCCTTGCCACCACCTACAGTGTTGGTTTACGTTTTAACGCCCGTGTCCCACAGCTGAAAATGATCGCTGACAAGAACATCCCGAAGGTGAAGGCGGCCCAGTTCGACATCGTCAAGCACATGCGGCAGGACCAGATCAGCTTCGGTCTGGAGCAGGCCATCTCGTCGGTAAGCTGGTCACGCTGTTGGCCGCAGCTGCTCCCCTTATTTCTTTGTTTATTTATTGCTTATGATCAGGTCACTCCACACAATGAGGGTCATTCTTCGACGATCGTCATTGCAGAGCACATAGTGTACATGTGATGTCAAAACATACACAGAACACGCAACACAAACACATACGCACATATGCATGCATGAACACGCACCACGCATAGTTCACACTCACAAACGCACACCATACATAATGAGAGGAGTCAAGTATGGCGGATGCTTAAAAGTAAGATTAAGACAAGATTATGAGTAAGATATGACAAGTAAGATTAAATATTATTAAAATTGAGACGTCAGTGCGTCCTCAATACCCACGACGGCTGCGCCTGCTGACCAGAAGTACATGCGGTGTTTTCACGCTTTTATTTAGCATCTTCTATTTCATTGGCCAGGAAGCCGAGATCAGCCCTAACCAGTTAAGGTGAACACCCGAGGCAATGGCACGTCGCTATTATGATGAGAACGTAACTGGATCGGACATGTGTGAATCAGGTCTGATCGCACCCATGTCTGCAGCAATGTAACTGGATGAGACATGTGTGAATCAGGTCTGATCACACCCATGTCTGCAACGTAACTGGATCAAACATGTGTAAGGTCTGCTCACACACATGTCTGCAATATAACTGGGTCAGACATGTGTGAGGTCTGCTCACACCCATGTCTGCAATGCAACTGGATAAGACATGTGTTAGTCACAGTGATAAATTATTCGTGAAATAGGGTGGAATATACCACTTTCTGAACACTCAATCGACATCCTTCTTCAAGAAGTATCGACATTCTGCCCTTTGATGCATGCATATGAAGTCTTCAGTGTCTCCTTTCCAACAGTATCTCGTTTATAAGGAGCGTGTGCATGCTAATAAGGATAAGGATAATGAATAAAGATCAGGAATGGTGATACGCGAACATTTCACAATGCAATTCCAGGTAAAGGGTTTACTTATAATGTGTATGGCATGCAATACCAATTTATAGCATAGTTATTATTCTTCCTATCCCGAATATAGCCCTTCTTAGATTATGAATCTCAAAACAAATGATAAAGGTACAGTCATAAGTACCTACACCATTGGCTGCAATTTTGAGTCTCAATGGCATCAAAAGCATTTTAAATGACACTAACTCCATGGGAAATTTCGACATCCTACAGTGCTCGTTTCGACATCTCGCACCTAACGAAAAACAATTATTTTAACCCTGGTTAGTCAGGTCTGCTCACACCCATATCTGCGATGTCTGCATGAGCTATCATCGTTTCGTTGCGAAACGTAATCAGCGTATATGCTACTCTGGCTGCAATTATTAACTATGCCCAACCCATTGCATGTAATGTCTGTGTGATCTGTGCCAGTGCCTGGACCGCCCGATTATTGTCACCATCATCGCTATAATGTGCACCACAGTGATCGCCCTCACCATTACCACCATCACCGTGAACAGCGTCCTGACACTTGGTTGTCTGCCAGGGTAACTGGATCATCAAGCGGTTCCGGATGGAGCGACACGGCGTGACCCAGGTGCTCTCCCGACTGTCGTACATCTCCTGTCTGGGCATGATGACGCGCGTCAACTCGCAGTTCGAACGCACCAGGAAGGTACGTTGGCTGGGCCGGCTGGGACGATTCGTGGTGGGAGCTGTGTGCTGCTGGTGGTTACTTCCCCGCACTACTCATCTTTGACACCATCCCTGCCGCCCAAATTGACTCCAGCCATCTGATCTCACCTCTCCGACTCCGCCCTTCTGATCCAACTTCTCCGACTCCGCCCCTCTGATCCAACCCTTGTGACTTTGCCTCTCTGACTCCACTTTGACCCATGTACTCCTCCCTAAACCACAAGACCCATGTACTCCATGCTCTTACACCACCCCTTGAACTCCACCCTTACCCCACTTAGCCCACTCTTTTGACCATGTCCCTCTGCCCCATCTCTTATCCCATCCTTTCTTACGTCCTGCCTCTATTACCGTAATTGTCCTACCCTACTTATCTTACCCCACCCCCCGCACACTCTCACCTGTCTTATATCCCCACTTCTCTTACATTATGCTCCTTTGTGCAAACCCAAATAATCGGTCAATCCGGGGCCGCGGTAGCTCAGTTGGTAGAGCGTCGGACTCGATCGCAAGATTGTGGGTTCGAATTTCACAACCGACGGCATTACCGAGTCCACCTGCGACCAATCGGCGTGAGAGGTTGGCGACGCTATATGAACTAGCGGTTGAATGCGTCGTAAAAGAACCCAATGTTCTTCTTCAATCGGTGAATCGATCCCCTGTGTCCAGGTTGGACGCTGCATAACCGATGCACTCGATACACCCCTAAACTCCAATAGCCAACCGACCAACTTGTGTCCAGGTAAGCGGCCCCCGGTCGCTGCAGCCGTCTCAATGGGGCATGCTGTGTCCGTCCGACACCCCCGAGGGCGAGTCGTGCGGCCTGGTGAAGAACCTGGCTCTGATGACCCACATCACCACCGAGGCGGACAACACGCCCATCATCAGGGCCGCCTTCAACATCGGCGTCGAGGACATCAACTTCCTGTGCGGCGAGGAGCTCAGCCACAAGTCGGTCTATATCGTCTTCCTGAACGGTGGGTTGGCGGCGGTGATAAAGTACAAGTAGGTGCGGAGTGACCAGTGCTTCATTATGTCGGTCGGAACGGCCGCATGCTGAAATCGTGCGTGCTGGTTTGTTGTGTGATTATCCGGGAGAATGTATAGATCCGTATGTTGCAGCGGTGACAGCTGGTGACATGTCTGCAATGCACAATCTGCATTGCACACGTTGGAAGTGTCTGTGTTGTGACATTGCGGATGCCGAAGTGATGGCCAGCGCTAATCATTGCGTATGTCCTGTAGATACTTGAGATGGAGTCTAGCATTAAGACGAGTCAGTTCTCAATCTCGGTAATACTTAGCTTGCGACTAAGATGATCACAGCTGGGCTGCTGTACTTTATCAATTCCCATTCTAAAATAGCAGGTTGCCACAAATGGGGCTGCTACACATGTTTATGCGAAGATAAAATTACAGGACTGTCTGCTGTACAGCGGCATCATATGGTTTTAGCGTCATCTGACGCCCGTGACATGATACAATGATCCAATGACCCTACCATGTGACGAGTTGTACCCTGGGCGACCTCATGCCACCGTTATGCCACAGATACCTTTGGGCGGGACTCATTTCACAATCATGTCGAAGGGGACGAGTGGTCTAGGGGTAAGATGCTCGTCTCGCAATCGAAAGGTTGTGAGTTCGAATCTCACCTGTCGCTACTCTTCGCCCGCGACCAATCGGCGTGAGAGATTGGCGACGCTATATGACTCAACGGTCGACGTGTCGTAAAACCAATAACCAACCAATCATGTCAAAGTCAGCGCCCTGAGCATGGCTCAGTGACCCTAACCTGCGGCACGTGTACCCAGGGAGTGAGCAGAGACCCCGACAGGCGGTAGTACGTTACGTGGACATGTGCGTGGATCCACAGCAGTTTACCCTGGGTGTGACTCTGGACTGGTTTCGAAGCTTACTTCACAGCATGACCCCATGACCCTGTTGTGCCACAGATAAGACCCTGAACGTGCTATGCCTCTGTTGTGTCGCGGGTACACCATGAGCGCGAACGCGTGACCCTTTTGTGCCGCAGGTACACTCTGAGCGTGACCACATAACGCCGTTGTGCCGAAGGTACACTCTGAGTGTGACCATATAGCCCTGTTGTGCCGCAGGCACACGATAAGCATGACCACATTACCCCGTTGTGCCGCAGATACACTCTGAGTGTGATCCCGTGACCCTATGACCCTGTTGTGCCACAGGTACACTCTGATCGTAACCTCGTGACCCCACAAACCTGTTGTGCCACAGGTACACTCTGATCGTGACCTCGTGACCCTATAACCCTGTTATACCGCAGGTACACTCTGAGCGTGACCCCATGATCCCATGACCTTGTTGTGTCGCAGGTACACTGAGCGTGACCCCGTGACCTTGTTGTGCCGTAGTTACACTGAGTGTGACCCCGTGACCTTGTTGTGCCGCAGGTACACTGAGCATGACCCCGTGACCCTATAACCTTGTTGTGCCGCAGGTACACGCTAAGCGTAGCCCCATGACCTGGTTGTGCCGCAGGTAACATCCTGGGTGTGACGCGGAACTACCGCCGCCTCATCACCACGTTCCGGCTGTTGCGCCGCAACGGTCTGCTCTCCGGCTTCGTCTCCATCTACCCCAACCACAAGCACCGCTGCGTCTACATCAGCTCGGACGGCGGCCGGCTCTGTAGGTGAGCACCGGTGCCGAATAAATTCACGTCATCTATCGCTGATGTACATTTGGCAATATATATGGACGTTTATTACTTCCAACTGCACGGCTTGGTCAAAATCATGGTGTATCAGAACGCAGCCAAATTGACGTGTCCACTCATCCATGTAGTATTGGTATGCTGGCCTGCTTCGCTGACGGAGCTGTCTAAATTGTACACAGGCATTGACTTAAGCTTGGGTTTCGTCGTGTTTCGTCGGCCCGCCTCATTCTAGCAGCCGAAGGGTGTGAAATATTTGTGCTTCGCTAAGCGTGACCTGAATTCAGCTAATCAAAGTACCTGTGCTCGTGCCACTCGCTGTTCCTTTGTCCCACCTTTACCTCTGTTGTGCCGCTAAGATGTACGTTCTGATGTAAGTGAACGGCGTTTCCCTCCTCTGCGGCTGATTTATCCTGGCGCCCGGGATTATCGGCTGATCTCGAGTCACCAGCAGCCACCGTTCATCGAGTCACCAGCAGCCGCCATTCCATCGAGTCACCAGCAGCTGCCGTTCCATCGAGTCACCAGCAGCCACCGTTCCATCGAGTCACCAGTAGCCACCGTTCCATCGAGTCACCAGCAGCCGCCATTCCATCGAGTCACCATCAGCTGCCGTTCCATCGAGTCACCATCAGCTGCCGTTCCATCGAGTCACCATCAGCTGCCGTTCCATCGAGTCACCAGCAGCCACCGTTCCATCGAGTCACCAGCAGCCACCGTTCCATCGAGTCACCAGTAGCCACCGTTCCATCGAGTCACCAGCAGCCACCGTTACATCGAGTCACATGGGCGCTGTATGACCAACGCAGTCGATGCGCCCGTAAGCCCAAATAACCAACCAACCAACATCGAGTCACCAGCAGCCACCGTTCCATCGAGTCACCAGCAGCCACCGTTCCATCGAGTCACCAGCAGTCACCGTTCCAACGAGTCACCAGCAGCCACCGTTCCATCGAGTCACCAGTAGCCACCGTTCCAACGAGTCACCAGCAGCCACCGTTCCATCGAGTCACCAGCAGCCACCGTTCCATCGAGTCACCAGCAGTCACCGTTCCAACGAGTCACCAGCAGCCACCGTTCCATCGAGTCACCAGCAGCCACCGTCCCATCGAGTCACCAGCAGCCACCTGAGGTGTAATGCCGCGCTAACCGTGCACCATGTGCTGGTGGCGTGTCCAGCATATACGGAAGAACGTAGACGTCACTTCGGATATGATGCTAGTACTTTGAAGTTGGACGACTTGTTGGGAACGATTCCCGATTTATACACAACAGAGCGGTTTTGAGCTTCCTTGCAGATATAGGATTTGAAATAATATACACACCTTCCTAGCTGATAATTTGCTTCCATAGATATGCTCTGTTAAGCGCTCTTCATATGTGGCAATCTGATGTGTGATTAAGCAAGCTTGTTATGGGTGCAATATAACCCACTGGGGTTGACGCACCCTAAAACCCCAATAATCAATCAATCGTTCCATCGAGTCACCAGGATCCACCGTTCCATCGAGTCACCAGGATCCACCGTTCTATCGAGTCACCAGCAGCCACCGTTCCATCGAGTCACCAGCAGCCACCGTTCCATCTGTATCGCCCGTTACGATCTGCTAGTGCTATTATTTGCGGCCAACGGAGCGACAAAAGGCTGCTCGTGGTTGCGTGGCGATGTGCCGAGCCTGTGTACCGTTGTTTGCTATTTGGTATTAAGGACGCTTCGACCAGTCTGACCATCAGCGCCCGAGCCGGTGTATCCGCAACGGCCGATGAAGTTATCGCTTTTACTTGCATTCCAACGTCGTCCATTTAGTGCGCAACCAAATTACTAACAATTCCAACGTTCTTAGGCTGGCGTATGTCTGGCGCCTGCTCCAACTCTGGCGCCTGCTCCCATATTTACACTTCCAGTCTGCACCATCTGTCTCATCGTGGTTCATGTGTACGCCATCATGGCGCACACATGAACCACGGTGGATATCCCATGCCACCATGCCACCGTCACCATGTCTTATGACCGACATGGCGCCGCCATGTCGGTCATAGGAGCCAGATGCCGACACCACGTCGCACTGTAGTCCACACAGCGAGTCCGGATGGCGAGCTGACGGGACTCGTCCTGGCCGGCAGGCCGTACATCATCGTGGAGCGGAGTCGACCCAAGGTGACGACCGCCCACATGGATGAGCTGTCGCGCGGCCTGCGCATCTTCCAGGACTTCCTGCACGACGGTCTGGTCGAGTACCTGGACGTCAACGAGGAGAACGACAGCAACATCGCCCTCTACGAGAAGGACATCATAGCCGTGAGTTGGCCGTGGCTAACTAATGCCGTCCTCTGCTACTGCTTCACCACCGTATGGGTAGATATGGAGTAAATTATATACACACACGCATGCATTCCATTGCTAAGTTATAGAGTGGAACGGATGCGGAGTGTGAAATAAAAAAAACAGCGAAAAGTAGATTGTCCACCATGAAGTGCATGTTTATGATACGACCAGAACAATAGGCACATTAAGTGGGCATGTTTATTTTAGATCAGATTGCTGGAAAACACTGATGCTGTGTGTTTGTTGTTTAGACCAGTATAATGGGTATTTCTTTACTTGAGATGCATCACTCACGGTTTTGAAGACAAGTATCAATATACTTTGTCCAGTCTTGTTACATGGCGTGTGATTGTCATGCAGCCTATTCTAGACTTCTTGAGCCGTGGAGTATTCTGGTGTGGGATGTGAGGTGGCATTTACTCTGAATGTGACAGAGGGAACGGTGTTTGTGTGGGGAGGTGACTGTCCGAGCCGGATGCTGACGGTGGTGCTCGCCTGTCGACAGGCGACCACACACCTGGAGGTGGAGCCGTTCACCCTGCTGGGCGTGTGCGCCGGCCTGATCCCGTACCCTCACCACAACCAGAGCCCGCGCAACACGTACCAGTGCGCCATGGGAAAGCAGGCGATGGGTGAGTGCCGCTGCCGACACTGGCTCGATCCCTTCGACGTAAGTACAAAGTCGTCTCCAACAATTGCCACGATACAGCTGAGGTGTGTGCGGCTGAGCGGCCCAAATGGCCCGACCCGCCCCCGGGCGGCAGCCGTGTCTGGGTCGCCAGCGTGGTGGCTCGTCTGCGAGGCTCTTTTTGGTGGTCACACACCGTCAGGATGACCTTTGAGGCACTGCTTTGGTAGCAGCATGTGTAAGAAGGAATCCTGAACTTTACACCTGTTCTTTGTCGTCCCGGTAGCTCAGTTCGTTACAACGCCCGCCCGCACTGGTCCCCCTGTCCTGTAAAGACAGGGTTCCAGTCGTTTCACTGGTCCCCCTGTCCTGTAAAGACAGGGTTCGAGTCGTTTCACTGGTCCCCATGTCCTGTAAAGACAGGGTTCGAGTCGTTTCACTGGTCCCCCTGTCCTGTAAAGACAGGGTTCGAGTCGTTTCACTGGTCCCCCTGTCCTGTAAAGACAGGGTTCGAGTCGTTTCACTGGTCCCCCTGTCCTGTAAAGACAGGGTTCGAGTCGTTTCACTGGTCCCCCTGTCCTGTAAAGACAGGGTTCGAGTCGTTTCACTGGTCCCCTGTCCTGTAAAGACAGGGTTCCAGTCGTTTCACTGGTCCCCCTGTCCTGTAAAGACAGGGTTCGAGTCGTTTCACTGGTCCCCCTGTCCTGTAAAGACAGGGTTCCAGTCGTTTCACGCGCTCGCATTTAGTCCCCGGCTGGGAGGGCCAGGTGGCAACTGGCCCGATAAGGTCGGGGATGACCTACTGGGGCGGCCTTCCCGTGCATTGGCGGCACGTTAAACTTTCGGTGAAAATTCTGCCGCTGGGTAAGAATTCATGGATTCAGTGGTGGGGCAGGGTTCACCTAACAAGCTCTGCTTTGTAATAGAATCATGGTCCATAAAGCCACTCCAGGAATAATTCGGACTACATTTCTTTCTTTTTTAAAGTGCAATTTTATGTAAAAGATAAAGCCGATCTGTGTGCAGTGGTTGGTTGGGCGTCAGTCTACAGACCAACGCCGGCGGCCGGCGCCGCCCGGCCGACACCACCCCACTGACCAGGGCGTCCGCTCCGACAGGTACCATCGCCTGGAACCAGCGCAACCGCATCGACACGCTCATGTACAACCTGGTGTACCCGCAGAAGCCCATGGTCAAGTCGCGCACCATCGAGCTCGTCAACTTCGAGGAGCTGCCGGCTGGCCAGAACGCCATGGTGGCCGTCATGAGCTACAGCGGGTGAGCGCACGCCGCCTGCCGGCTGTGCCCGGAGGCGATTGCCTGCCCGGATCCGCATACGCCCCCTCCCCATCCAACTTGCCAAACTGCTACTGAACCGGCCATCTCATATTGTTCGCGCTATGAGTCTTGAAGCAGCTGCGCCGCCAATAAGGCATGGCTCTATTCTTGGCGATATGAAATTTGCGCACTTGAAGGAGGTTATTAGGCGAGTTCGCGCCTCGTGTCCAAATAAAGTGAGTTAATACGGCATGGGGTATTGACACGACCCAGCACCATGCCGTGGTACTGGCAGTATGGTGGGAATAGGTCCGTTGTGCCGTGGAGGTCAGCGGATGCTGGGCCGTGATACCCATTTGCTGTTAGTCACCACTGTCAAAGTGCGGTGGTGTCTGAGAGGACGACAGATGCTGGGCCGTGATACCCATTTCCTGTTGGTCTGGAGCCGTCCAAGTGCGGTGGTATTTGAGAGGTCCGCAGACGCTGGGCCGCGACTTTGCTTTGCTGCCTACTCTCGCGCTCGCCCTTCTGACCAGGTCCTGTTTCAGCTACGACATTGAGGACGCGCTGGTGCTCAACAAGGCGTCGTTGGATCGCGGCTACGGACGCTGTCTGGTGTACCGCAACTCTAAGTGCACACTCAAAAGGTATCGTGTGTCGCGAGGTCGCTGTGGCGATGCGTTGTGCTCCTTTCATTTCTGAGCCAGATTGCTAACGTTCATACATTGTCTTGTTTAATCAATTTTTATTGTCAAGTATATGCCGGCTATTGAAAGAACTTGGGCTTTTGTTCGACGCGACTAACCGGCTCACCATATACCGTCGTCACTCTCACGCTCAATGGTCTTATGGAGTCGGAAGTCAGCGCTGTCGCTCAGCCCAGACCAGAACCCGACTCCGTCCCGCCACGAGGCGGACATGTTCACCACCATACCACAGTATCGGCACCTCCACCACCATACCACAGTATCGGCACCTCCACCACCATACCACAGTATCGGCACCTCCACCACCATACCACAGTATCGGCACCTCCACCACCATACCACAGTATCGGCACCTCCGCCACCATACCACAGTATCGGCACCTCCACCACCATACCACAGTATCAGCACCTCCACCACCATACCACAGTATCAGCACCTCCACCATCATACCACAGTATCGGCACCTCCACCACCATACCACAGTATCAGCACCTCCACCACCATACCACAGTATCGGCACCACCACCATACCACAGTATCGGCACCTCCACCACCATACCACAGTATCAGCACCTCCACCACCATACCACAGTATCGGCACCTCCGCCACCATACCACAGTATCGGCACCACCACCATACCACAGTATCGGCACCTCCACCACCATACCACAGTATCAGCACCCCCACCACCATACCACAGTATCGGCACCTCCGCCACCATATCACAGTATCGGCACCTCCACCACCATACCACAGTATCGGCACCTCCGCCACCATATCACAGTATCGGCACCTCCACCACCATACCACAGTATCGGCACCTCCGCCACCATACCACAGTATCGGCACCTCCGCCACCATACCACAGTATCGGCACCTCCGCCACCATACCACAGTATCGGCACCTCCACCACCATACCACAGTATCTGCACCTCCGCCACCATACCACAGTATCAGCACCTCCACCACCATACCACAGTATCGGCACCTCCACCACCATACCACAGTATCAGCACCTCCACCACCATACCACAGTATCGGCACCTCCGCCACCATACCACAGTATCTACACCTCCGCCACCATACCACAGTATCAGCACCTCCACCACCATACCACAGTATCGGCACCTTCGCCACCATACCACAGTATCGGCACCTCCACCACCATACCACAGTATCGGCACCTCCACCCGTATATGCTGATTATTGCCGGCAGGCAATGGCCATTGTACAGCATTGCATGGACGCGGGCTGTTCGTGTGTTTCCCGCTGTGCGATTGTCCATGATCACAGCTGCAGTTAGAGCGATTGGCGGGCATCAAATTATAAGCCTGTTGTTGGGCTGGGCACCCGCTGTCGTCCAGGCTATTACGGCCGTGACTGGCGCGGGCTCCTATGGCCGCGACTGAGGTCACCAGCCGCACCTGATCAGCAGTCGACTGAGGTCACCAGCCGCATCTGATCAGCAGTCGCTGACTATGACCGGTGCAGTCATTGACCCGGTGTACGCGGCAGGTACGCCAACCAGACGCACGACCGCGTCCAAGGTCCGCTGGTGGACGCCGTCACCAAGGAGCCCATCTGGAAACACCGCACCCTGGACGCTGACGGCATCACGGCGCCGGGAGAGGTGCGGTCACACAGCCGGGGCCGGCTGGGGTCACCCATAGCCCATAGGCGATACTGGCCGGGCGTGGCCATGTTCATTGTTATCGGATGGAGAGGTCACGCGAACTGCTGTTGGCCGCGAGTTGTGTTTGGTGTAGTGCAAGATGATAGGTGACCCTGGCTGCTACTGCATATACCGTCAAGTTATCAGTAATTTATGCGCTTTGTTATTTCCGTTGCTTGTTGATGCTTGATGTAGCGCTGCAACTATGGTGTGACCGAGTCGGGCGAGTATTCCGCCAATTGGTGTGGTTCAGACTGATGTGTGGTCGGTGCGGAAATGCACTCCTAAATTAGCAGTTCAGTCACAGCGACACTCCGCGCATGGTACTGGGTTGTGTATATCGGTAAACTAGCAGTTCAGTCACAGCGACCCTCCGCGCATGGTACTGGGTTGTGTGTGTCGGTAAACTAACGGTTCAGTTACGGCGACCCCCCGTGCATGGTACCGGGTTGTGTAGGTCGGTAAACCACC
Source organism: Ashinkailepas kermadecensis (assembly GCA_034440615.1). Lineage (NCBI taxonomy): Eukaryota > Metazoa > Arthropoda > Thecostraca > Neolepadidae > Ashinkailepas > Ashinkailepas kermadecensis. Next base: position 92,496 of record JAOTOM010003566.1, read on the forward strand.
ATTTCAATCACTGTCACTCCCCCGTGCATGGTACCGGGCTGTGTAGGTCGGTAAGCTAGCAGTTCAGTCACTGCGCGCCCCCCCCCCCCGTGCATGGTACTGGGTTGTGTATGTCGGTAAAATTGATAATAAGTCACCGGGTCGGAAGGGATTAACCCTTCTGAACCCTTAACCCTTCGCCCTACATTAACTCATTTCTAACCTCACAAAGCACAGCATGCCGCACCATTGTATTTACACTATGTGTTCATCTGCATTGAAAGCATGTAGTATTCAAAGTATAATTGCCACAGGGAAATGCTCTTGTTTGGAAACCCCTGAACTACATGATGACTTCGTGGGTTAAAGAGCTGATACTCCCCCCCCCCCCTTAGCAGTTCACTATCACTGGTATTATCCACCGGGGTTCACCACGCTAGTCTTTCCAGACATATCTCACAGCACTTTGCAGATCTGCCATGTTGCTATGATTTCTGAGTCAGGAACGCCATGTTGTGAAACGTTCCAGAAGTGTGATGGTGGCCTCATCTCTCCCAAAGTCCAATAGCTAAGTTGACGAGTTCGAGTGGCGTGCCCCCATGCCGCCCCTCCATCTCCTACGATTCCCGTGACTGACAGCTGTACGGTGCCGTGCAGATCGTGGAAAACAAGCAGGTGCTGGTGAACAAGTCGATGCCGACGGTGACCATGAACCCGCTGAACGCGCCAGCCGGAGCGCCGCGCCAACCGCCCGAGTACAGGGACGTGCCCATCACGTGAGTACCGGGGTACAGGGACGTGCCCATCACGTGAGTACCGGAGGGCAGAGACGTGCCCGTGACGTGAGTACCGGAGTACAGAGACGTGCCCGTGACGTGAGTACCGGAGTACAGAGACGTGTGCAACACGTAAGTGCTGGGATGCAGAGCCATGTCCGTCACGTAAGTGCTGGGATGCAGAGCCATGTCCGTCACGTAAGTGCTGGGATGCAGAGCCATGTCCGTCACGTAAGTGCTGGGATGCAGGAGCGTGTGCATCACGTAAGTGCTGGGATGCAGGAGCGTGTGCATCACGTAAGTGCTGGGATGCAGGAGCGTGTGCATCACGTAAGTGCTGGGATGCAGGAGCGTGTGCATCACGTAAGTGCCGGGATGCAGAAACGTGTCCATCACGTAGGTGTTGAGATGCAGAAGCGTATACATCATGCAGGTGCTACCTAGGTACAGAGTTCGCAATACATGCTTATATTATATCCACCCACGCGATTAGTTGTGCAATTTACCGTCTTGTTTAGTCATATCCATTTTTAATGAGTACTTTAATCAATGATTGCTGAACATTCGTTGCATTTGTTAACTGGTAGCCTCCGGTAGGGAACAGGAAACGGAAACCTCTGGCCATTGTGATTGTTCTTCACAAGGGCGAGTTTTTAACTATGGAAGAAAAAAGTCCTGGGCGACTGGCCCGAGTATGGCGCCGTAACGTATCAACGGCGTGACCTTTGGTCACGGAATAAGCACAGACTTGTGGCTTCATTCTCTAAAAGCTATATTTTGATTATGCGTGGTTCAAACCTGCTGTTTTCTCGTTAAGCATTTTGTATGGTGTCGTGTTTTCGGATTCTGACGTATGTTACCCTTTGATGTTATTTTGGCAAGACGTTATGAACAGCGATGAGCATGAGCGTCGCGAGAAGGATTTTGCAGCCAATCCAGCGAATTATTGAGTCTGCTTACAGCATGTGTCATGACGCAGACCGCTGAGCTCCAACAGCTGAATACAATTATTTCATCGGATGCGGGGTGATGCAAGGTGGTCTGAATGCACCGATAAACATTTCAAACTCTTTCGAAGTCGGAAGAAATGCAACTTGCTAAGCCTCATTCGTGACAGCCCACCATGACATCGTACTGGTATTATAGAGGGAGCAATCATTCCAATTTTTAATATTGTCAGAACAGTACAATAATTGAGATCCAGGGCTGCATTTGTTTGGACCCCAGTGTTAGTATGTTTGACTGGGTTTGCTTGTGATGCAAACATAAGGACCTGGTGGCAGCAGGAGACTGCGCTCGTCTGTGACGCATGTAGGAGGACCCGGTGTCAGTAGGTGATGGACTTGTCTGTGGTGCGGGTATGAGGGCCCGGTGGCAGCAGGAGACTGCGCTCGTTTGTGACACATGTATGAGGGCCCGGTGACAGAAAGTGATGGGACTTGTTTGTGGTGCAGGTACAAGGGCCCAGTGTCGTCGCACGTCGAGAAGGTGATGATCTCCTCCAACGCCGAAGAGGCGTTCCTCATCAAGTTGCTGCTGCGGCAGACGCGTCGGCCCGAGCTGGGCGACAAGTTCAGCAGTCGGCACGGCCAGAAAGGCGTCACAGGTGAGCTTGAGAGCGGCGCAGGTGATCAGCGAGGTGGCGTAAGTGAAGAAGATGTCGCAGGTGAGCTAATGGTATACTCTGGTGAGCCTGGAGTGAGGTGCATATGAGCACAGCACACTGAGCTAGGCACGAGCTGAAATGTCGATGTATGGCAGGTATGTAATGTATACCAGTGTTCATCGCCAAAAATGACTGTGTGTCTTGGTGGCTATCATTGTTTCGTGGCGTCATCAGAAATCTGACTACTGGACTGGATATCTGGAGCATTGGGAGTATGTGACCTTTAATGAAATGCAGGGTATCTTCGAACTAAATATGCTGTTTAGACGCACTATTTCAGATTACTTATATTGGTAAGCCCCATATGTGCGCGGTCGGTGGTATATGAAAAAGCGCCTGCCATAAAGGTATCGACAATGCCAATATGTTCGAGCCGACACGGATAAGTACACGGAGCAGATCGGTTAGTGCGACGCTGCGGCTCACATGTTGTGACATGCGCTCGGCAGGCCTGATCGTCGACCAGGAAGACCTACCGTTCACCGACCAGGGCATCTGTCCCGACATGGTGATGAACCCGCACGGCTACCCGTCCCGCATGACTGTCGGCAAGCTCATGGAGCTGCTGGCGGGCAAGGCCGGTCTCATGGAGGGCAAGCTGCACTACGGAACCGGTTAGTGTCGGGAGCGCCTCGGAGTTCAGAGCTCGTCTGTGCAGTGTTGTCAGTTTGGTGTCGTTGAAGGCGACCGCTTTTGTAGGAGTATATTTATGTGATTACAGCAGCCCAGTGCTTAGTGCCCATGCTGAGATTCCTGGTTATGTTTAGTTTCTGATTTCTGAATTGCCGGCGTTGCCATGGTATAGTGTCCTAAGTAGACGCTGACTTAGATACTGCATCATGGTATTGATCTGGATCAAACATTGCAGTGCAGTTGTCCGTTCTGGGCTCGAACCTAAGCACTTGCAATTGTTTTCGATATTTCCGTCTGCGTTTGTAGTCCCCGGTCATGAGCTAATGCTCATGCTAACGTTCGAGACCGTGTCTTGGCCAGTTGGTGGCACGTGCTCCTGGGCCCGTCCGATCTGTGACTCGTTGTGAAGGGCGCCGATGGTGCGGGGACCGATTCTCGTCTTGTAGCCAAGGGTTTCGGGTTCGAGGCTGGCTGATTGCGCGAATTTTCGTCTCCTCGATGACCATTCGTCATGGGAGGGTGCCAACGCTGCATGTCGGATCAGCTGAATGCGTTGGAAGAGAGCGCAAGGCTCGTGATTCTATGTGGTCCTATGTTTGGACAGATATCTGGCGCTTGGACTCCATGCCTGGTCTCGTTAACCGTGTCTGACCTGTGACCAGTCTATCCCTTGGCATCTTACCCTCGACTCCCTGATCACGTCTGTCCTGTGCCTGATGTCTTTCCTGATATCTTACCCTCGACTCCCTGATCACGTCTGTCCTGTGCCTGATGTCTTCCCTGGTATCTTACCCTCGACTCCCTGATCACGTCTGTCCTGTGTCTGATGTCTTCCCTGATATCTTACCCTCGACTCCCTGATCACCCTGTCTTGTGCCTGATGCCTTCTGATCACATTTGACTCCGTCCGACTCCGTGACCTTGCCTAGTACGTGGCCACAACTGTGTTAACGGTAGCCATCAACTACACATGAGCAACATCCGTTGCCACTTATGCACTGTGCAGCCAGCACCCCGGTGTGTGCCGAAAAAAATCTGAAAAATCCGGTCGAGAATTCATGATGTATATATTTGCGCTCGTTTTGCTGACTTGAGAAATTATGATAGGTTTGACCGAAGTGGTTAAATGGAAAGAACGTTTTGTTTTGTTTGTTCGAAAATGGACCAACTGATGACGCTTTTGGAGACGACGAATAATGGGAGTGGAATACAAATACTCCTGAATCCATCCATCCTCCCCATCCAAATCCATGAATAATACGAAACATGGTATGGTTGACTTTATTTTGAGCTAGTGGAGAGACGAATTTCTTGTTCTACACATCACTGGATTGGCAAGCTTAGAGGCTAATACCAAGCTGTTGTATTATGCTTCTCAGCTTCACTTTATCTTCCACCGACTTGTCAGAGTCAGAGTCAGATTTATTGAGGTCTCCACAATAATATGGCTTTTCAGCCCTCTCGTCAGTACATTGCTGTAAAACTATATACATAATCCTACTTCTCGTGTCAATAAACAAGAGTCAATTAAAAATCATCTAGACATAAATCACACTTTACCTAGTGATAGAACGCGCCTCCAAACGGCCGTTCCACGCAGCTACGGCTCTGAACGGGTAGCTACGCTTAGCGAGTTCGGAGCGAACTCGCGGGAGCTCCAACATCCCTGTGTCTGCGCACCGAGTTCTCCTGGACGACACCTCCGCACGACGCTTGATAGAGCTCGCTAGCGTAGGTGGGACACCAGACGACGTTAGCTTCCGGATCATTGCTACGTCGCGCTCCTCCAACATGGCATCACATTTCAACCATCCAAGTGCCTCTAGTGCCGGGGTGATGTGTTCTCGTCGGCCGAGGCCGGATACTATACGGGCACCAAAATTTATCGCCTTCTGAATCCTATCTCTCTGGGTTTTGTTGCAACTTCCCCAAACTGTCATACAGTAGTAGATGTGGGGGAAAACCAGTGCCTGAATGAGGAGTTTCTTCGTTTCTGAGGGTAATTTGTGTCGAAATTTTGACAGGCCAACGAGAACACTATAACACCGCCGAACCACCTGAGACACCTGTCTATCCCAGGTCAGAGTCGAATCGACGTGCACACCTAGGATTTTTGCGTTCGGTGACGGCTTAATTTCAGCATCTCCAAATTTGATCGATAAGGTATCACATTTCCGGCGCTGAGATTTGACAACCAGGAGCGGGAGCTCATGTCCCATAGACGTCAGTTTGGCAGCCATCTGATAATCCTTGTTGCTAATTTCTGGATGGTTTTCACAAGGAGAATATGTTGGCATGTGCAACACCAATTTTTCTCGATTGTTCTAGTAATGCATGTCCTCGTGTCCTACTACCATTATCTGACCCATTTGGAAAGCATGGGTTGCATATCGTAGTGATGTGATAGTTTGTTTTTTTTATGCATTTTGTGTCACCCGGTCAATCGTTCAGCATTGCCTCTTAAACATATTACCACCAAAGTAGTGCTTCTCGGAATCCTGATGGTATGTGCCTACCGAAAATGGTTCCGGAGACGCGTGGGTCCGAAACCGCGATTTCGGCATTCCTCCCGCCCGAGGGAAGGTCAGGTCACTTGACTACTGGACCACACACACACCACCATTGTGTAGTCTGCGTAATGCATAATTACGTTGTCTAGTCGGCGAAGAACTTGACCGAACTTACTCCCACCGACATTGCCGAGTGCCCAGCTTGGCAGTTGTTTGTTGTTTGATATCAAGACGTTGCTTACGTAACTGCAACGTATGGTGAGGGATGACTGAAAACGTTTCTAAATGAAAAAGAAGCAGTAGGAACATGAGTTTTATTTGCTACTGTCAGCATGGCGTGCATGACGTATCAGGAAAGAACCGACGGTTAGTATCATTTGACCCCCGTTTCCTGGCCTGGTCGATTATCTCTGCCTTCCAGACAGGCGATTTTCTTGTGTGGGTTTCTGATCAAAGCCAAGGATATCGAGTGAATTTGAACTCAAACCGGAGCCTCGGGGCTTCTTGTCGCTTGTGATATCCAGGGAAGCCTCGTCTGTACCGCGGATACTTGAGTTAAAATAACTGTTGCCAACTGCCCTGTGTTAACTGGACTTTCGAATGGTAACGGGCGGCGGCGGAGCGTGTGTCCGGCTGCCGACGCAATCTCAGCGGATGCTCAGAGCAGGGTGACACTGCACCCTCGTCAACAACTCCTCAGCGACCCCCTGAGCGCTGTGGGCTTCCGTAACTCACTGACCGGCGGCCGTACCACGTAACCCGCCACACCCTGCGGAAGTCACGAGGGACCGTCGGTCGACTATCGGTACATAGCGGGTGAGCACTAAAACCCTGTACAAACTTTTAACGACATGGCTAATATTTTGTCAGTGATGCGTTCATAAAAGGTATGCCACGTGAAAGACAATTTAATTGTCTTCCACGCGTTATCTTTTGCTGACAAAATGCCATGTTTGTGCTAAATTTGGACATGGTAAAGAAGGATGTGCTGTACAAAATTGTGGATACATTTTACGAACAACAACGTGATTCGGGGAAAACTTGCACTATGCGTTACTTTCTGGCCTTGAACGTACCCCGAGCAAACTGTTATGCTATCATTCAGCAGTATGGGCTGGAGGGCAACACCAGGGATAGGAGGATGGTTCGGTCGGGCTGAAGGCTAAGAAAATGAATAAGAGAAAATGTAAATGTCTTGTAAGAGAAGCAAAAAATGAAAAAGCAAGTAGGTACTTCAACAATAAAACTGGCCAAAGAGGTTGGCATATCACAAGCATATGTGCGCAGTATACTGAACTAGGAAGGAATTGCATATGGGAAAAAAGAAGTGCTCCAGCCACCACAGAGATGCAGAAGAAAACCCAGAGGCAGATAGTTGGAAAGCTGGCGCGTGAAATGATGCCAGCAGAACAACAAATTGATGTGATGGACGATGAGTCGTATTTTACTCAACAAGGGAGACAATACTCCTGGAAACAAAGGCTTCATCTTCGATCTCTCTACAACACTAGATCATGTGAAATAGTGCTCGAAGAGCAAATTCCCGCGCAAGCTGATGGAATGGTTCGCTGTCAGCTCACGTAACATGTCGGAGCCTATTTTGTCCAAAGCAGAGGTGCCCTACGTGGCGAAATGTACCGCAGACAGTACATGTCGACGTGTTTGTTTAGTACCATTGGTCCGTTCCGTTTACGAAGAGTGAAGCGTTGTGTTCTGGCCGGACCTCGCATGCAGCCATTACGCCAGGGAAACCCTCAGTCCTAAACGGAACATTAGTGCCGTTCGTTCAGAAGGAACAAAACTCCCCCCCCTGTGTTGCCACATATTTTGACCCATCGAAAATATCTCGACCCTCGTCAAGGTGAAATCCTGTGAGAGGGTTGGAAGGCCACGTCAGACAAGACTCTGAATATAAAATGCGCAGAATCGTCCAGTTTCAACAGCCTGAGCTTCTACACAGGATGTTGCAGGGGGTCAGCGAGCGCATGCGCTTTGCCGGCCATCACGGTGTGACGAGCTGCATGCACCGAGCGCCATGTCTTCAAGATGCAATCGTCAATAATATGTCCAATTTTGAAATGCATGTGATGATGGAGCATTCTATGCACTTGTGAATGTCTGTCCAGGGTTTTGGTGCTCACCCGTTGCATGGCGGCTCAGCAGCTTAGTGCGCCTTGTCAGGTACCGCGATGCAGCAGACAGCGGCCGGCAAGTTGGAGCATACACAGCGTTGAACACGGCCATATCGACCCAGTGCCATCCTCTATGACTCCGTCTCCCTATCGACAGCCTTCGGCGGCTCCAAGATGATGGACGTGAGCGAGACGCTGGTACAGTTCGGCTACAATTACCAGTGGCATCATTTATGACCCCGTCTTCCTATCGACAGCCTTCGGCGGCTCTAAGGTGAGGGACGTGAGCGAGACGCTGGTGCAGTTCGGCTACAATTACCAGGGCAAGCAGGCGATGACGTCCGGCATAACGGGCGAGACGCTCACCGGCTACATCTACTTCGGACCGGTGAGTGCCGCTATTCTCCTCCAACCAGTCACTGTACACTGTACACTGACTGCAGCGATGGGCCTTTCTGAGCTGCCTCGTCTCTTGGTCTCAGTCGTTTCAGTCATCCCAGTCCCGCCACACTCGGCCGACTAGTCACTGTACAGTTGTAGCGATGGGCCTTTCTCAGCCGCCTCGTCTCTCGGTCTCAGGCCAAAAGTCCAGATCTTACGCCAACAATACTTCGGAGAGCTATCGCTAGTTTGGTCAAATGTAGCCACTTTATGAAGTGTTCAAAAATGTACACAAAAACTTGTCTTTTGTGATGTGTTGTTTCAGTGATGGCTACGATGTCAGTGCATGTGGCCTGTTTGTTTCACATTGTACGTGTACTGCACGTTCTGACCAATAGCTGTATGCTGCAACTTCTGAGGCCGTGCGTATCGTAGTTAGTCTGCACTCTGCACTATGCGTCCCCCTGCAGAAAGAACGCCTCATTATGCCATGCGTGTGCCCGGCAGATCTACTACCAGAAGCTGAAGCACATGGTGCTGGACAAGATGCACGCGCGCGCGCGCGGCCCGCGTGCTGTGCTGACCCGACAGCCGACCGAGGGCCGCTCGCGCGAGGGTGGTCTGCGGCTGGGAGAGATGGAGCGCGACTGTCTGGTGGCGTACGGCGCCTCTATGCTGCTGTTGGAGCGGCTCATGATCTCGTCAGACGCCTTCTCTGTGGACGTCTGCAACACCTGTGGTTCGCTCGGCTACTCTGGCTGGTGAGTGTCTGTGGACGTCTGCAACACCTGTGGCTCGCTCGGCTACTCGGGCTGGTGAGTGTCTGTGGACGTCTGCAACACCTGTGGCTCGCTCGGCTACTTAGTCTGGTGAGTGATGGTTGTAGCTACCTGGGGTAGTGGGTGAGGGTTCTAGCTACTCGGGCTGGTGAGTGAGGGTTGTAGCTACCTGGCGTGGTGGGTGAGGGTTCCAGCTATCTGTGGTGGTGGGTGAGGGTTGTAGCTACCTAGCGTGGGGTGAGGGTTGTAGCTACCTAGCGTGGGGTGAGGGTTCCAGCTATCTGTGGTGGTGAGTGAGGGTTGTAGCTACCTAGCGTGGGGTGAGGGTTGTAGCTACTTGGGGTGGTGAGTGAGGGTTGTAGCTACCTGACGTGGTGGGTGAGTGTTCTGGCTACCTGGGGTGGTGAGAGGCCGAAGTGCTCAGGCAGATGAATGGGAGGCCCAGGTGCTCGGGCTGGTGAGTGAGGGTTGTAGCTACCTGGGGCGGTGGGCGTAGCTACTTGGGATGGTGGGTGAGGGTTGTAGTTACCTGGGGTGGTTGGTGAGGGTTCCAGCTACCTGGGGTGATGAGAGACTGGGGTGCTCAGGCAGGTGAGTGGGAGGCCCAGGTTCTCGGTCAGGTGAGTGCCATAGTATGGAGTTCGGCTGGTGGTATGGCTTGTCTAGGTCTGAGTTGCAGCATGATCGACAGGTGCCGCGCTCGATAACATGCAATCAGATTGTATTTTAACCGCGCAACATTTTTAAACACGAATGTTCTGTGTCTATATTCTAGGGACGAGAGTCCATGCTAAGCGGTACATGTTGCATGGCTGCTTTCCCTGGGATCCACGCTACGATCCCTGGGACCCACGGGCAGGCCGCTACCGTCTCTAAGAGCACGTTTTTAGCTCGGATCCTGTGGAAAATGTTTCGTGTGACGTCATACTTCTGGATCAGATCCGCCAAATCACCGTTCGAAGCTCGCACGATCTGGGATATTTTCCGGATCCTGCGGACATTCTTTCAGACGAAATCTACAGGATCTGCGACGTCACTAACATTAGCGGCACGTGTGATGCACATGTTCATACAGCACGCATCATCTCGCTTGGGGCCATTGAAGTCGTGGAGCTCGAGAATGGGACGATGTACGTTATTTCCCGGTTGCAGTTCGCCATGTATATGATGATGGTAATATTTTGGGGTCCGGATATATCAAGGGAACACATTCTTGGGTTACAGTAAGCTGGCAGCTAAATACTAGGGTCAACATTGCTAAGGTACCAAATCCGGACCTCCTCCGACACACCCGAGATCTCAAGCCATGGTGTCATGGTCTTTTGCAGCCTTGATGGGGCCTGGCAAAGACAGCAGGCAGCTTCTTTGCCAGCTCCGAGCACTCATCCATCACCCCGAGCGCTCATCCATCACTCCGCGCGCTCATGGTGATGGATGAGTATCCATCACCCCGAGCGCTCATCCATCACTCCGAGCATTCATCCATTACTCCGAGCACTCATCCATTACTCCGAGCACTCATCCATCACTCCGAGCACTCATCCATCACCCCGAGCACTCATCCATTACCTCGAGCACTCATCCATCACTCCGAGCACTCATCCATCACCCCGAGCACTCATCCATCACTCCGAGCAGGACAGCATCAAGGTCCTCTTTGTCTGAAGTGTCGGACTCTGCAATATACCTGGCCACATCTAATAACATGTTCATCTCCTAAACTTCTCCAAGATGAATTCGACTTTTCCTAGACCCGCTCAACCCCCGTCAACCGCTCTTGAACTCACGGCAGAAATGTTAGCGATGCAAGCAAGCGTGCGACGTGTTCGCTGCACGCGCACTACATCCGACTCACAAGCGCACAATTTGTGTTCGATATTTGACAATTCGGCAGGATCCGGCTGCGAGCTCCGAACGCCGGACGAAAAAAAATCCGTCCTCGCGGAATGATATTCTCCAAGCTGCAAACGCTCCTTAAATCAGCGGGCAAGCCGTCTCCGTCTGTAAATCAAACAACAGGCAGACAGTCCCGGCTCTAAATCAAACTATGCACATATATTTGTGGGCCGGTCCATGTTTGTGGTTTAGTCGCGTTCATTACTGGCCCCCTCTCGTTTTCATATCCTCCGCCCTAGCCAACCAGCGGGCTCGGTAGGCTGTACAAGGTGGTCTGAACGTGACACATTTGCTTGTTGCTATGCTACTGTGACCAAATAATGATCAACCGTACCATTTGTGCTGGTAGCTGACACGCTGTAGAACGCCGGCTCCATTTTCCCCATTATTTGTGCTGACAGCTGACACGTAGCCCACCGGATCCATTTACGCATTATCTGGGTAGGGCGGTGATGCAGCAGCATTTTCCGTGTGATTCGCCGTTTTCGTTCACGTCTCCAGGCCCGTGCGACAGTCAGTCGTGCACTGCTGATATGACGTCCATTTACGCCAACTTCTACTAAAGACCCTGTGTGTGGAAGCCCAGCTGGCAGGCGCACCTGCCGTCGGCCGCTCGTGTGCGGCTCTGTCCGTGGTGTGCGGCGCTGACGATGCCGCCGCCGTCTGCAGGTGCCACTTCTGCCAGTCGAGCGGCGCCGTGTCGTCCATCCGCATCCCGTACGCCTGCAAGCTGCTCTTCCAGGAGCTGCAGTCCATGAATGTGTTCCCCAAGATCAAGCTGAAGAATTATTGGGAGTGACCGGCGACTGGCCGCCGGCGTTAACGGCTGTGCGCTCCGGAACACCGGGCCGGGCTGTCAGCCCGTCGTTCCCGGAACATTGGAGCCAGCCGTTACAAGTGGGATGACCTGTCAGTCTAGGCACACTGGAGCTGAGTATTCCGAGTGCGATGGGCTTGCGGTCCTGGAACACTGGGGCGAGGTACTTGGAGTAGGACAGCCTCTCAGTCCTGGATGATCAGCAGGGAACTTTGAGTGGGGCAGTATCTGGATCCCATGCCAGGTGGTGCGCGGCGTTTTAGCACTCGGGCTGGCTATGCAGGGAGTACCGAGTTGTTTTGTGATGAGTTTATTTTTGTCACCTCGTCTTTGGTGGAATGTGATATGGCGCGGTGTTTAATATAAGGCTCTTCACCATATGCGGACTGAGCCAAACACAGTAAGTGCATTCTTCTTCATTATTCATTGCAATGGTGGGTGTTATATGTCAGGTGAGTATTTCGACACAACAGTCGCTTTTATTTCAACTGGAGGCCACTTTATGTTTGAATTATTTATGCTACCTATATTCTCGATTTTTCCCCTTGTGAATAATTTCCAATGCCCGTGCATTTTCACACTGGCGCGTGGTGCTTCCATGGGAAATTCGGATCCACGCGACGGAACCCAGTTCAGCTCAGTGACCCACTCAGCTCCTCCAAGACAAGTTAATGCTGTGTAACCTATTGGGATATACAGTGGTTGCACGTGAGCACGCGCCTTCTCACGAACAAAACTGGGAGTTCTGCCATCGCCCATTGACTATTTTGAGGATCAGAGGCGCAGCCAGGGGGGGACGCCCCACCCCCTAAACAACCAAAATACACTAGATCAAACTGGAAATTCTGAGATTTTCATCACGCAAAACCACAGATTATCGGCACGCGAGGCGCGCCGATGGCCAGCCGGGTGGTCGCGTGCGGCGCCGGTCGGCGGCTCCGGTCGGCGGCTCCGGCCGGCCAGCGGCACCTGCCGCTGAAAATAGCGGCCGCGTCCTCAAGGTGTCGCGGCGTCCGTCGCGTCGTGCCCGCGCGGCCAGTCTGCGGAGTGTGACGACGGCGACACATACGGCCGCCCCGGCCGCCGGCACCAGACTCGTCCCACCACCCGCAGCCATGGCCTCCGGCAACCGTCTGCAGGTGTTCGGCGGGCCCCGCGACGAGCGCGAGGTAGGTCGGCCCACGTGGACTGGCCGCGGACGGTGTCGCCCGCGGCCAGTCTCGCCCGCGCAGCGGCACGGCTTCCCGAACAGACGTATGCATGTTTAGGTAGTATATAGCGTCCGTAAGCCAGTTGGATCCGTTGCTCGTCCGTATGGCCATCAGTTACGCTGCGCGATTATCGATGCACGTAGTTATTGTGGATGCATGCGGAAAGAGGGACTCTAACTCCTCTCCCAAGTGTACGCGGCACGCATTGTCAGACACGTTGCTGTGTGCTCCAGAGTTAGCTTTCGGAATGGGAATGACTCAATGCAGAACCCGCTGTCACGTAGATATTGCGCTCTGGCGATTAGACGAGATTACCGTGATGGCGCCAGTTCTCCAATGATTACACGCGGGCTGATGGATCAGGACTGTTTTTGAGCGCGATGGCTAGTCCCGTGGTGGCTGCTCAGGTCCGGGGACTGGTTGGGGGCGCGATGGCTAGTCTCGTGGTGGCTGCTCAGGTCCGGGGACTGGTTGGGGGCGCGATGGCTAGTCCCGTGGTGGCTGCTCAGGTCCGGGGACTGGTTGGGGGCGCGATGGCTAGTCTCGTGGTGGCTCCAGGGACTGGTTGGGGCGCGATGGCTAGTCTTGGTGGCTGCTCAGGCCGGGGTTGGGGGCGATGTTGGCTGCTCAGGTCCGGGGACTGGTTGGGGGCGCGATGGATAGTCCTGTGGTCAACCAGTCCACACGTTGTGGATGGGCGCTAAATGACCTCTTAGTCGGCGCGCCCTGAAGCCCAAATAATCAATCAACGAATAGTCCTGTGGTGGCTGCTCAGGTCGGGACTGGTTGTGGGCGCGATGGCTAGTCCTGTGGTGGCTGCTCAGGCAGTCATCGAATGTTCCGCAACGTGTATGTTTCCGACAACGAAATAATCTACCAGTGAAATATTCGAAAACGCCTGCGCTTGCAAGGTCACAACAACACCAGCATGACATGTGTGGCATGTGTCTCGCACGTTATCGTTCTCGATTCACTGGGAGAGGTCGATGTCAGTCAGGTTTTTTTCAGCGACCACCTGGCACTGCGTGGTGTGCACCAGTGCACCAGGTTCCGCGCGCTCAGTGCGTAACAACAATGTCCCGGTGTCCCGCGTATCTGAGGCCGCATCGTTCCCGCTTATCCTTAATCGCAACCTCGTCGCGATAGAAAGGCCGAGTGGAGATTGCTGCCGTCTACGAAACACGAGACTGCTGTGTCATAGCATAGTTTGCCTGTGACTCCTACAGTTGTGTACCTAATAGTCATATCACCAGTGGCGTGGCCAGAATTTGGTCCAGGGTGAGGACGGTCATCTGAAAATGGCCTCCTCCCTACCTGGTATCCGCGGCACTCGGTGGTGGTGGTTATTGGTTTTGCGACACATCGGCCATTGAGTCATGTAGCGTCGCCAATCTCTCACGCCGATTGGCCGCGGGTGAAGAGTACCGACAGGTGAGACTCGAACCCACAATATTACGATTGTGAAACGGGCAACTTACCCCTAGACTACTCGTCCCCTCCGCGGCACTCGGGATTTTGGATATGGGCAGGGGTAGGATCCCCTTTGGGTCCATTACTTCCATGCAACTCCACTGGGTAAGCTTCACATTTATTTTATAGTGGAGCACGTTTTCCTTTGTCGCCGCCCATGCTGCTTACGACTCCCCACGAACTTCTCCAAAACACTTCTGACTTCAGGCACCATTTTATAAGCTCCCTGTATATATATATATATATATATATATATATATATATATATATATATATATATATATATATATATATATATATATATATATATATATATATATATATATATATATATATATATATATATATATATTTATATATATATATATATATATATACCTATATATATATATATATATATATATATATATATATATATATATATATATATATACCTATATACATGCATATATGGGTGTTTTTTTCTTTTCTTTTGAGGCCATTTAAGGTCATTTCAAGCCATCGGTGCTGCTGGCAACAATCGCCAGCCCACAGGGACTCTTTAGTTCTCAGGGGTCCCGCTCATCAGTCGGGGGCTTCCCAGTCCAGTCCTCTCTGGTTCCAGGGGTTTTTCTTTATCTCTCATGGCCCTCTCCTGCTGTCAGTGGTGCATAGCAGTCCTCAATAGCTCTGTCTAGCTTTCAGTTCAGGAACATTCCAGCTGTGAGATTGGTCCTCGCTCTTCCTCTTTAGCTCTTAACAGGCCCTCATAGAACCCCTTCAAGCCCCAGAAACATCCCATCCCTCTGGTCCTTAGGCGCTGGACATTTTTCGGCTGATATGGTCCCTTTCCATCGGGGATGGGCATTCCAGCTCCCAGGCGGCGAGCCCTCCCCTGTCTTCGTGGACCTCGCTATCCCTCAAGGTTAACTTCTTCGGGTTTCAGGGTTAACTTTTTCAGGTCTTTCCACATCATTTCCTGGATGCGTCTTAAAATTTTCCTCCGTTACAAATATGCGCCTACGCCTTGAGGCACTCTTGCATGGACCCATGAAGGCCGTCGTCTGTATGCTTAGGTCCACATTGGACCCGCTAAGGGGAGGGAGCTGCCCTTTGCGCCCCTCCCCCTGACTACACCATCGCATATTGCAATTGGCCTCACACTTGCAGCCGGCTTGAGACGGACGAATCACTCATCTCGCGTGCCTCGGCATCTGACGTACTTCGCTCAGCGACAGGGCTCAGCGCCAACATTACGGTGCACGCCGGGTTTGCCGTCCCGCAGTAAGTAGGTGCATCACGTGATCGTTTGTGCTGTGGTAACTGGTGGTTCGATGTAAAGTGGCAATTCATACTTGATGCAACGGCCTTCCTCTCCAAACTAAGTCACGAGTTCTCAGGAAAAATCAAACGCACTATATTGCTTCTTGCGTCTTCGACGTTCTGTCAGTGCTATTTGATGCACAGTTGGAGAGCAGATGCGGAGTAGAATGAAGGGGAGCGGGAAACTGAACGTAAAGTATTTTTATTTCCTTCCGTGTCCCTCTTAAATACCTAGTTTGCAATCGCTGACTTGAATATGTTTCGCTCTCATCGACTACTATCTCGGCCCTTTTCATTTTATTACCGACTATTTTTTAAGCAATAGGGTAATAACAATATCGCGTGACATGTTCGAACAGGCGGCTGCAGATGCAGTCGCACAGCTAGGATGTTCTTAAGGGGTGACCAAAAACAAATATAACGAAACGGAGAAAGTTTTCGGCGCGCGAAGAGCGGCGAAAATTTAGTGTTCTCCATGATGAAAATCTCAAAACTCGTTTAATCTAGTGTATTTTTGGGTACTGTGGGGCTAGCCCCGCCCCCTTGGCTGCGCTCTGTGAAGGTATATGGGGAAGGTTGATATTGACACCTATGCATTCATATGCATTGATATTTATAAGTACCTACGAAATCGAAAGCTGTAAAGTTATCTATCACAAGCATTCAAAGGCACTACCTAACATTATGCCGTCATCAAGCTCTCAAGACCCTAATGAAAATGATTCGATGCAATCACAATATGAGCTCTATCTTCAACTCGAATTCTGTTGCCGGTTGGAAAAACGTACGCTGTGCAATGTTCAACACCGAAATTTGACTTACAACTTCTTTGAAAATATAATAGCATTTCACAAATCAGGACCTTTGATTAACTTCGTATGAACTTATAACTGAGTCTTCTTTGCTGGAAAATTATGACATTCCGCAATTGCTTGCACAAAGTTGCCAACAGCGTAGCCCTTGAAGATAAATCTTGCCTGCACACAGGGGCGGATACAAGTGAGGGGCACTGGGAATATGTGCCCTTTCCCCATGTAAAGGGACACCCTCCTACCGGGAAATGCACCCCTTCAGGGGGCTGGAGTGGACCCCCACCTACCCCGCTCAAAGGATTTTTTCCCATCTGAAGGCTCCACTCCAAGGAAATTGCTCCCGTGAAAATTTCTGTATCCGCCCCTGCCTGCACTATGACATCGGATCAGAGGTGCATTGCTATACCATGTGCCACACAATCGTTGAACTTTGGTGCGCTTTTATTCGTCATACTTTTAGTTTTTCTAAGACATCAGTTTCACCGTTTCATCAACATTATTTGTTGCAGGGCCTTTGTATTGACTGTATTACACTTCTGGAACAACAGCTACCCGTACTATGGGATATTATGCTACAAGTGACCAGGGGCATTGATTCCTGATGTATTCGGTAGCCCAGTACATGGAGGCGGTGGACAGCCAAAATGCGTTTGGAGACTCACACCATGTCGGGTCCCATGTCAAAATTTATAATGATTTGGGGTGAGGCCAAGGCCCCCTCAAGAGTATCTACACCCATGGAATTGAGTGCTTTACGTTTCACTTTCTACAAGGAATTAAAAAGGTCTTTGAAAAACTCATTAACGTATAGTTCATTCCTGAAGGATAAAGTATGGTGCGGGTATCGTCATTTTCCATGTCTTTAAGCTGGTGAGAGGTTCCTGGAAATTTGCATCAAGTAACCCGCTATCTCCCATATACTCTTCATTTATTTGGTTGCACAGGCTGCTTTGATTCGTAATAAACTAGATCGATGACACTCGCTGATAGCCTCGGATTCTTGATCGCAAGATTGTGGGTTCGAATCTCACAACCGACGGCATTACCGAGTCCACCCGCGACCCGCGACCAATCGGCGTGAGAGGTTGGCGACGCTATATGACCTAGCGGTTGAATGCGTCGTAAAAGAACCCAAGGTTACTCGCTGATAGCCGCACCAGCATTCAAACTCATCCGGCATTCGTCAGTTTGGTGTCAGCTATCGTGATGCATCGACTTTTGATTAAAGCATGGATCCATGTGGTTACACTGCAACACTTAAATCTGCATGCATCACCAAGATAAGCAGCCAGTTGTCGCTGCTGATCCAGACGTCCTGAGATCGGAATGTAATCGGAGTCTCGTCCAACACACATACACATAGTCACAACACTCGTCGGCTCAACGCAAGGAGGGAGCAGGGCCTCCACTAATGAATTGTGACTCGGAGGGGGCGGGGCGTCCCTTGGCAACTGCCGGGCCACCATCCGAGCCAACCAGACTCAGCCCCTCCCCAAACAATGACAAAGCAATGAGGAATGGTCACTGACTGGGAGGGGCACGACCCCCAGCTAGCATGTCAGAGAGCATGCCCTTGGAGAGAGTGGGAACCGGAAAATGGTCTGGGGAGGAGTCGTGAACTCGGCCCGAGTTTCACACATGTCAGAGAAAAGGCCCTGGGAGAGAGTGGGAACTGGAAGATGGTCTGGGGAGGAGTCGTGAACTCGGCCCGAGTTTCACACATGTCAGAGAAAAGGCCCTGGGAGAGGGTGGGAACCGGAAGATGGTCTGGGGAGGAGTCGTGAACTCGGCCCGAGTTTCACACATGTCAGAGAGAAGGCCCTGGGAGAGAGTGGGAACCGGAAGATGGTCTGGGGAGGAGTCGTGAACTCGGCCCGAGTTTCACACATGTCAGAGAAAAGGCCCTGGGAGAGGGTGGGAACCGGAAGATGGTCTGGGGAGGAGTCGTGAACTCGGCCCGAGTTTCACACATGTCAGAGAAAAGGCCCTGGGACAGGGTGGGAACCGGAAGATGGTCTGGGGAGGAGTCGTGAACTCGGCCCGAGTTTCACACATGTCGGAGAAAAGGTCCTGGGAGAGAGTGGGAACCGGAAGATGGTCTGGGGAGGAGTCGTGAACTCGGCCCGAGTTTCACACATGTCAGAGAAAAGGCTCTGGGAGAGAGTGGGAACCGGAAGATGGTCTGAGGAGGAGTCGTGAACTTGGCCCGAGTTTCACACGTGTCAGAGAAAAGGCCCTGGGAGAGAGTGAGAACCGGAAGATGGTCGGGGGAGGAGTCGTGAACTTGGCCCGAGTCTCCCATCAGCCCGAGTTGAGCTGCTGAACAAACTGAGCCAATGTTTGCCTTTTGCGAGACGCCTATGGCCAACGAAAATTCTGCACGTCTTCACCATCCGTTGGAGTCCTCAGGAGTCACAGCCAACGCCTCTGTGACCCAGCTCTGGAACCACCTGATAATGAGTTCATTTGGCATCAGCACAGGGACATAGCCAATATGGAGGCAGAGGGGGCGGACGCCTCTTCCTTGGACTCCTACGAGCCCTGTCAGCCCGAAAGGCCGCGTCATGGCCCGTGCCTAATCATCCGCAGGGTCACCATGGTGAAGATGGAAAGACCAACAGCACTTTTTATGGTCGCCGAGGCCGTTGTCACGCCGAGGCCATTAAAAACGTCTACAAGCCCTTACGAAAGCCTACGGATCCTTATGCACATCTGCGGTTCCTTACGAACTTCTACTGGCCGATACGAGTGTCATGGACTTTTATGAAGGTCTATGGGCCCTTATGAGTATGCACGAACCCTTATGAACGTGTACGAGCGCTTACAGGCGCCTATCTGGGCCCTTTCGAACGTCTGGGGGCCCTCGCAAATGCTTAAGAACCCTTACGAACGCATACGGGCGCTCACCGGCGCCTATACGTCCATTACGAACGTCTGCGGGCCCTCGCAAATGTTTAAGGACCCTGACGAACGTCTATGGGCCCTTACGAACGCCTGTGAGATATTACGAACATCTACGGACATTTACAAATGCTTACAGGCTCTTACAACCGTATGCGGGCCATTCCAAACGTGTGCGGGCCCTCAGTAACGTGTACAGCCCCGTACAAATTCGTTCGGTTCCTTGCGAACGTTTACTTCTTGCATAATACTTAATCGACGCACTATCCAATGAAGTTTTGACATCCTGCATTTAGGGGACGAGTGGTCTAGGGGTAAGATGCTCGTCTCACAAACCAAAGGTTGTGGGTTCGAGTCTCACCTGTCGCTACTCTTCGCCCGCGACCAATCGGCGTGAGAGGTTGGCTACGCTACATGACTCAACGGTCGACGTGTCGTAAAACCAATAACCAACCAACCAACCAACATCCTGCATTTAGATGTATTCTTAGGCGGGCGGTATCTCGGGTTTAGGAAAGCAGCGTCATGCTTACTTACAGTTTGAGGAGAGAGTGGATCCAATGTCCTGGGCCCCAATGAGGATGTAAAAACAAGTACATTTTTTCTAAGAAAAAAAGGAGCGTTTTCGAAATAAAATGAAATGGACGCAATCAGAGGACTTTAAAATGTATGGGGGGTAGCACGGGCGCCTTCGCGAATTCCGGCGCCTTCTTGAACAATTCCTGGCGACGTCCCTGCATCAGCGGCCATTGGTGTCCAATCAGTAGCGGGCAGCCGGGGCACATACCTCAGCTGACTGTCGAGTGCCGGACCCGTCGTCGATTCAAGGGCCATGACGTCAGCTGGTTGGAATGTCTGTCGGGACCGACGCCAGAGGGCGACGCTTGGCCCGGGGCCCGATTGCCCCCTCCCCTCACCCACCGATGGCTGCGTCACTGGGCAGTCTCCCATTCTGCGCACCCAAGACTCGCCCACCTGGCTCGGCCAGGCCACGGCACTTCATATTCGTGCAAAAATTGACATAACACACATATGAATTTGCATAAGAATGATGAAGAACGAATGAAGAAATGAAGAATAAAGAAATAATGAAATTGTCTTCTTCACTAATGAATTCGATACTTTGGTGTGTCTTCTCGTCAGAAGGAGATCTCCGTTCTTTGCTGCATATGGGAGGTGGAGAGAAGGGAAGGTGCTTTGTGATTGTGACGGTGCTGAGCATGGGCGTCCCCAGAGGTGAGGGGGGGGGGGGGGTGGAACGTCCCCCAAACGTCGAGAAGCTTAACATAACGTCTATTGGCGTTGCATGAAAATAATGGACCCAAAAATGATCGCGTTGCCCCTATCCGAAGTGGCGCCATCGATGGTGCTGAGTGAGCAGCGACAGATCTCCAGATTTCCAGACGGCATCAGACCGGCGTTGGACGCTGCGGACGCACGGTGTTCTGCTCCGACACCATGCTCCGACACCATGCTCCGACTCAGCCTGTGGCCGAGCTCATGTCGGCCGACCAGCCTGTGCGTCACACATCGATCTTAGGTTGTCCATCGGCGTCAGCCGGCGCCGGGGGCAGGCTATATTGGGCACAAACGTGCGCACTGTCAAACACGCAACGGGCCAACATAAACACAGTTGATGTTTTTTTTTTGCTGGGAGGGGTGGGGCACTTTTCTCAGGAAGGATGAACTCAGCGCTATTCATTGGAAATTAAATGAAGCCGACTGGTTTGTGAGCTAGACGTTGACACTATCAAGTTAAACATTCCCCCGATTGTTTTGTGTCTAGATTGGACAACCTCATCGTACTTACTTACACGAGCCCAAGTGTTTATAAATGAAAAGTTGACATGGCAGACATATTTATTTGCTTTCATGGGTGGCAGGTTCGGGGGAGCGAACATGCTGGATGTCAAATGCTGAGCAGTTGACCTTTCTGTGGAAATGATGTCCTTACCTATATTTGAGGTCCTTCAATTTTGTCTGTGATACAACCGGGTGGCTCGATTTAAGCTTTCAAATATTTAAATCAATGTTTGGACTACTTCGCACCTCAGCAGCACTATGGCTGCTTCATATAATTATACGAGAAATTAATGGTGAAATTGGATAGGTAGGTAGGTAATAATAAGCCAATCTGTCGTCTAGTATTTCCATATATGAACCCTAGAACTGCCGGGTGAGGGAGCGAAAATAGCCTCCCCTGTCATGTTTTTCAAGGGTTGTTGCTTAACGGGCCGCACAATCGTGCTCAAATTTGAGATGCCTTCTGACAATTGAATTACGGATCTCTTGATGTTTGCCTGTGGATTCATGGTCACCGAGATAGACAAGGTCAAAGTGAGGTCACCGGTATCTAAAAGTGACATTTTGGAGGGTAGTTTTCCAAGAGCTATCACATATAGTATTTCTAAGCGGTCTCAAAGTTCTTTTTATATTAGTATTTAGGTAATCGCCGAATGAAAAAGAATAACTTGGGTGATCTCGGCTCGGATTACGAAATCAGGTCAAGGTCGAAGCTACAATTTTGTTTTCTTGTTCAGAGTTCCCTGCCTAGCAATCATAGTGCAAAATCCGAACTAAATGTACTAGACTGCATGGTCTTCTCTAAATGTAAAGTTGCAGGTTGCTATTCGGTTAGGTCACGGAGGCACGACCCAAAATGTGTACCTGCACCCATCTCCGCAGAAGTGACGAAGTGTCGAAATGCTATCAATCGTCCTTTTAGGCAACTAAATCAAATGACATGATCTTATTCCATGAGTAGAGATGTCTGCTATGTTTACTTAAATGCATGCACCTTTTCAAGTTCATCCTAGGTCAATGCCCAGGTGACTCGGGTTGGTCTAAGTTGATCCTCGTTTTGCAGACAATTGTTTTCTAGTGTATTTTTCAACGCTGGATTCGAATTCAACACGCTTGCTTTTCCACCTGGTGTCGACATGATAGCAATAGGATATATACATCCTAGGTCAATGACCCAGGTGACTTGGTGTGATCCAGGTTGACTTTAGTTCAACAAATTGTTTACTAGGGTAGTTTAGGTGTTTAATTTAAATTCACTGCTCGTTTGACTCCAGAAATGCATACATTATAGCACCATATAAGGAGTAAAAGGTGTACCCCTGAAAATGGGTGACTTTATCCGGTCAGGTATTACCACATGACCTTACATCATGTATTTGGGCACCATGTGTCGCAGCGCATCATTCCAAGCCCATTCACTTTGCTAATCGCTTAATCGTTCGTAGATTGAAAGCTACTGTGTTCTAAGCTACTATGTTCGAACGCTGAAAAACTATGTTGCTTCCCATGCCTCCTACGCGTGACCTTGACCTTATAATTGCAGTTTGATAATACCATGACCTTTGCCAGATGCTGAGCTCGCTATTGGCGCCAGGTTTTGCTCGAAAATGTGATTCTGCGAGTGGCGAGACATGAAAACAGACCTGTCAGTCAGCGACATTCCTACTTTGACCTCTGACCCTACTTGGAGGATCAACGGTAAAAGGAAGACAAGATTTATTTGCATCACTGGATAGATGAAGAACGACGCTAAGCTCTGGTGAAAACCGAGTTTCTCGATGCGGTCTAGAACAAAAGTTGAAGGGAGGGGTGGGGACAGAATTTACCTTCCCCTCTGGCAGAAGGATGGGTCGACCGACCAGCGCTTCGTTCGCCGGCTAAATAATGACGTAAAAGTGTAATTTTGTTCGAAAAGCGACCGCAACATTCCTTAGATGTGCTAAAACGAAAATACTGACAGTTCACCGGAAAAAAACGCGAATCCTAACCCTAAAATTAATTCTGAATCCACCACCACTACTTGCCTACCTTCAGCAATATGCTCGACAAATCCGTCACCACTATTTGCGTACCTTCAGCAATATGCTCGACAAATCCGCCACCACTACTTGCCTACCTTCAGCAATATGCACGACAAATCGGCCACCACTACTTGCCTACCTTCAGCAATATACACGACACATTTGTTCAGCAGGACTGCTTCAACTCGCTCGCAGACTTAGGATAAAGACAAAGGGCAGAACATAGCCCATTTACGGTCATCCTGAGGCTCATCATTTCCGTACGATTAGCTGTACCAGCATAGGAGTGTCAAGCCCAACACATCCTACATGCTCTTACTCCACTGGGTGCATATGCATGAGCTCCCTTCGCTCGTGCAGAGGGTTGATACCTTTGTTGATCTCATGGTATAAATAAGTTGAACATGTCATGTCAGGACACGGCCTATGTCATGAGAGGAAAAATGTCAGGCAGTTTTTTCCCCAAATCACAAACTGTCAGCAGTTAACCTCGCCCATTGCTCCGAAGTGCAATATTTGATATGATAGTGTGGTTCATTCGAGGTTTTTGTCCCAATTTAGCCTCAGGGACCTTTTCTGGCTGGTCCGTCAATCTAGGAATAATTTGAACGCTGAAGTTGAATTTTGTGACAATTTTTGGACCTCCGGATACCCGAAGACAACGCTTGGGACACCATCGGAAGCTTCCAAATACGAGATTGACCTTTAGATATTATCAGACTCTTGACTTATGCGTCGAAATGTATCAAATCGCACATAGTTAGCATCACTGGCGGATCTAGCCTACCGGTTGGGGGGGGGGGGAACTTTCGGTTTTCGGCGTCAGTCTCCCCCTCCCCCTCCCCCAGTGGTGCACCTAGGAATTTCATCAGGGGAGGGTTCGAACTGATTTGGAGAGTGCCCTTTCTCCCACTATTTTTGGTTAAAAGCACCGGATTTCGACCACTATTTGGCAAAGGGGCCCATTGAAAAAATAATGATAAAAATAAAATAAACAATAAAATAATAATTGACAACATAATTTCCTGTGTAGGGGCCCCAGCTTACATCCACCGTTTCTATGTTACCGGATTTTTGTTCTTGTTTACAAAAACGTTCACGTTCACGTTCAACGTCTTGTACCACGTCAACGTTCGTCCACGTGGACACTGGTGGATCCGATTTTGTCAACTCTTGCTGTAAGCAGAACTTGAGCAGCATGGAACCCTCGATGTGTGTCAGAATCTATTATGCTACCATACTTAGGCTACCATAATTAGGCTTCCAAACAATTATATAAAAAAAAATCCTTTAAAATTGGAGATTCTTTCCTCCAGACGCTATTTTTTAACCTCGGCAAAGGTTACTGCATTTCAATTTAGTTGACGTCTGTTGGTTTCGGGGGGGGTAAAAGACACTATGGCCCCCCTTTTAAGCGCTTCGGGGGCCATGGCCGGAATGGCCCCTCCCTGGATCCGCCAGTGGTTAACATGTCAAAGTAATGAAGAATGCTATGCCGAATGTTTAAATTCCGTATATAATGTTGATTTACTGAGGTAGCGATTACACGTTGAAATTCACGATTTTGGCAAAATGTACCTGCATGTTGGTTGACCTTGGAAGCCAACTGTAGGAAAGTCCTTATTGGCACGCGAAAGTCTAG
Source organism: Ashinkailepas kermadecensis (assembly GCA_034440615.1). Lineage (NCBI taxonomy): Eukaryota > Metazoa > Arthropoda > Thecostraca > Neolepadidae > Ashinkailepas > Ashinkailepas kermadecensis. Next base: position 117,227 of record JAOTOM010003566.1, read on the forward strand.
CAACCTCGTCGTTCGCGATAACTCCAGTCACGAAAGTACCAGTACCTTTTGCTGCCCTGTATTGCACTGCAGCACTCCACGATCACACGAGAACTACAGCCACCGTACAGTACGTTCTCCTCGGAAGGTAAGCCGTGACACTGCCTTTCCTATGAATTTAGAAGCCGAATTTAGTTGGGAAGCGCGCACGCGTAGCAGCGATCCGCTCGCTCAGAGGATTCAAGACCGACTGACTGGGGCCGCACGGCCGCTAGTGACTTCGGGAGACCCCCGGTCGCGGATTGGTCGAGGGCGCAGAACCACCCCTTGACGTCACATCCATGTCGACGGCCTTCTAGAAGGGGAAATGGTCTGTTTCTAGTGGCGGTGACGATGTGTTACGTTTACGGTACACTTTTACAATCGCAAGGCTTACAGGATTATATCAATTACGGTTACGGGACAGCCAAACGTATAACTTTATGTGAACACCGTTACATCTAGCATTAACGACGGCGGCGGTACGCGCCGGTCGAATAGAGGTCACGTCTCTGGCGCCTGGCTGGCGGGGTGTCAGCCGGAAGGAGGGAGGGGAAGGTACAATGTCCAATGAACGTCTCCGTTCGGGCGGTGGCTGCTGACGTAGGCAGCAGACAGGCCGACGCCAGTCTCGGAGCCGGGGACTTGTCGCGCCATGAACGAAGGGGTATTGTTGAATTATATGGGATCAAGACGCTCAAAAACTAACTCTCTTACAACACAGCGAGAGGTCCGAAAGGTCGGATTATTTCCCAGATTGATCCTGAGCTTCCACTCAGACATATCACGGCCTTCTACAATCACATACGAATCAACAAACACTTACGATACGACAACTAATTAACACAAATTCCGATTACACACGGTTCTACGTGGGTTAGTCTAGGAGGTTTGTAAGGGTGACCCGCTCTCTGATCCATGGTAGTAATTAAACAATGCTGCTAATAGCTAAACACCAATACAATTTTCCGTAAACATTTTGGCGATCACTGTCGCGCGCGCACTGTCGAATGTTCAGTCCGGTTCGGGAAGGGGAAGTAGCTGAGCATGGCCGACCTTGCCATGCTGCATACTGGATGCCGCCCGGGGTGCGACACCCGACGGGACCGCGTTCACTGGACGGCCCTGCGGCAGTTACCGCATGTCACTCGTCACTCTGAGTCACTGGTCAGGGACACAACCCTGCCAACTGCGACGTCTCTCCATATACTTATGGAAGATTACATTGCGTTCGATCATGTCCAACTGCGAGAGCGGACGGTGATTCATCCATATCACCGCGGTAGCTTCCGGTCTACCACGCGCTAGCTCGGCTGAGTCACTCATATGACCGCCCACTGCACCGGCAGTGGCGGTGCTCGGGGACGGTGCGCGTCAGCACCGCTCCGTGGTGGCGCTCGTCAGCGCCGCTCCGTGGAGGCGCTGATCAGCGCCCGCAACGGCGACGCTCGCATCCGCAGCGGGGCGCTCAGGTTGCAGCGGCCCGCTCGGCCTCTCGGCGGCGCTCACTGGCGCCGAGCCAACGGCCCAGTCGTCGAACTGGCCGTGTATAACGGCCGCTGGTGGGTCGTGTTGCAGACACATCCTGTGTGTCTCTGCGGGAGGTGGCCGCAGGTGGTCCACCCGTGGTGTCCTGTGGCAGCCGGTGTGACTGTCTCATCACGTCCGGTCGTCAGCTCAGGTCCATGCTGTCAGCTGCGGTTGTCGGCGTGAGGCGGCGGGTACACGGTCGGCGATCCTGCGGGAACTGGCGTGACGGACTCGTCACGCCCGAGTGTCAAGTCGTGCTGATGCTCGCTCAGGTCCAGGTCCAGGTCGGATGATGATGATGTCTTCACCGAGCGGGAAGGGTTGGACGGCTTGGATTGCATTGTGGGTTCCAGGTACAAATCTCGGTTCAAAGATGCGGAAGCATAGGTCTGGGGTTGGATTTTGACCACAAATACACGTTACTAACAGTTGACAATATGTCACACGAGACATCAGGATAGGCGACGTCACAACGTCACTTCAACATCATTATGCCCATATGGGGTTCCATCACAAGGTGCTGCACGCACCACGTCCATCACATCGGACATCAGGCCGGTAGGTGGCGTTACTCGTCACCGTTGGTGGCGCCACTGCGTCAACACTACAGTATGTTCACATGAAGCGACTCACTGGCACACTTCGACGACATATCTACTAGAGCCGTTACGTAAGCATCGATTTAAACATAATCATTTGTAATTTGAACTGCTTCATCATTGATTCATTTTGCATCTCCACTAGGCTTGCAAAGGCGTTAGCATTATTAGGCGTGACGTCGACTCGGTCGACATCAGCTTCGTAATCAGTGGAAGTAGCGGAGTCATCGTGAATTTGAAGTTTGCATGGAGGGCGATCGTCGTCAGATGATTCCACCAAAAGTCGTTTTTCAGGGACTGGCTTCACTGGGCTTTCAGTCGAGTCCTGCAAGCGTTTTGCTAATTCTGAAAGCGGAATTTCATCTTCCGATTCGCTAATTGGAGGTTTCGGACGTTTCGCCAATTGCGATTGTGAAGTTTCAGGGTCTGAATCACTGGACACAGGTAAGGGTCGTTTTAGGCGCTCGGCTAATTCTGAAAGGGGTAAATTGTCTTCTGAATCGCTCGAAGAGGGAAGTGGTCTTTGGTTTCGTTCCGCTGGTTCCGAAAATGGGGCGTTGTCGTCTGACTCACTGGTCGACGGCAACGGCCTTTTGTTTGTCTGGACTGGTTCAGACAGAGGAATGTCTGTCTCAGTGTCACTCGATACCGGTGGGGGCCCAGCTACATCTGCTGACGGGGTGAGAGGTGATCTCTCTGGCCGGTCAGACTCGACCGGCGGTGGCTGCACCGAGCCAGGCACGGGCTCTGTCAACTCAGCGGTTTCATCATCTTTTGTTCTCTGTGGGCTGCATACATCCATGGGACAATCCTCACAGGGACTGTAGTCAGGGCCGACCTCGGCCCGTTTGGCTGACCTAAAAGGCTGCACTCGTTCAGGGACAGTACCATCTACCTTTGACGTTTTCTCTAGATACTTTTGGTTCACTGGTTCGTCGTGGTCCTTGGTGGGTTCCCATGCTGTGTTCGGGTCGGCTAACCGTAGTTTCTGTGCATGCACCAACCGGGTCTTACCGGAGGTCTGATTTCTGATCACATAGTTCACTGAGCTCGTTTGCTTCACAATCCGAAAGTACGGTTTCCACGGCAACGAGAACTTTGACGACGTGCCAGGGTGCACAGTTGTGTCATAATAATACACGGGATCCCCAATTTTGAAATTTCGCGGCTTGGCTTTGCGGTCCGCGTACTCACGGTTACATTCATGGCTCTCCACAATGTGAGTCTTTACATGGCTGTACGCTTCATGTAAATTTGACAGCATTTTTGGGACATAGTCTTCACCGTAATATTTCATCTTAGGCTGGAGCAAATTGTCCAGGGGGAGAATGGGGTCTCTGCCGTACAGTGTGAAGAATGGCGAGATGGTTCCAGAGCTTCCAATGTTAGCTGTCCGATAGGCGGCAAGAGTAGCGGGAATTTTTGTGTCCCAATCATCCTGATTTTTGTTGATTGTTTTTGCCAATATGTCGTTTTGGCACCTATGGTACCTTTCGCATCGTCCGTTACTTTGTGGCCTATATGCACTGGTGGTGATATGGCGAATATTCAAACAAGTTTCCAGCTCGTCTACAACGGCATTTCTGAATTATGTTCCTAAGTCCGAAAGTATCACGCGTGGACATGAGTGGCGTGGGATGATTTCTTCCATAAGGATTTTCGCGACAGTATGGGCATCCTTTCGCTTAGTGCAGAAACTTTCCGGCCAAGAAGAAAACAAGTCGATGATCGTGATGACGTAACGGTTACCTTGTTGTGTTTCTGGGTATGGTCCACAAGTGTCAATCGCAATCATTTCAAAGGGATAGTGAGTAACTGGCATCTCCTGCATCGGAGCTGGGGCTGCTTTGGCTTTGCGTCCTGTGCAAGGCACGCAAGCTTTGAGGTAGGCCACTGTGTCTCTCCACATTCCGTTCCAATAATACCTGAATTTAAGCTTTTCGTACGTTTTGGTGAGTCCCATGTGACAATCGTGCATCTCCTTCAATACTTCCTGTCTCAGGGATTTTGGCACGCATAGTTGTAAGCCTGGAAATGGTGCACAGCGAGGTCCATCGCTAATTTTGTAGATCAGTTTGTCCAATTCCATGTAACGCAAAACGATGTCCCGATAATCTGAGTGATTTTTGTCATTCATGATTTTCCGAATATTTGCTATTTCCTCATCGGCACTCTGCAGTTCCGCTATATTCTCCCATTTCACTAGTACTTCCTTAAATTTTACTTCTCTGCTCAGGTCTTCCTCTGGTTTTCTGAACTCAGTGTGACGGAGATCACCCATTGGAACATGGTCGGAATCTATGACGTTCACGTCTTGGTCAGTTTCGTGCATTCGACTGAGGTGGTCAGCCACGACATTTTTGCTTCCTTTAATGTATATGATTTCGTAGTCGTGCTCTGAAAGCATGATCGCCCATCTCTGCAACATGGGATTTTTCATTTCTGACAGGTTCAAAAAAGTAAGTGGACGGTGGACACCATTCACCATTCGGTCAGAATGGTGAATTTCGATCCAAGCAAATATTGGTGTAATTTTTGCACACTCCACACGCACGCATAGGCCTCTTTCTGGTCCACTGGCCACTTCCGTTGTGTCTCATTCAACTGTTTCGACAAGTACTGTACTACTCTTTCACCTTCTCCGTGTTCCTGCAATAACACGGCTCCAACTGCTTCCTGGGAGGCATCCGTGTATAATTTGTACTCTTTCGTGATGTCGGCGGTAGCTAATTTTTGTTTCAGAGTTTCAAAAACAATCTCACACTCGTCTGTCCAATCAAATCGGGCATGTTTCTTTGTGAGGTTTATAAGTGGCGTGGAGATTTTGCTCAAGTTGGGAATGAAGCGACGGTAGTATGAACACATACCGATGAATGAGCGGACTCCCTTGACATTGGTCGGGGCTGCCATATGTTGGATCGCTTCCACTTTCTCGGGGTTTGGCTTGATGCCAGAGGCTGACACTAGGTGTCCCAAGTATTGTACTCTTTCCTTCAAGAAGTCACATTTCGACAGTTTTAGTTTCAATTTCGCTTTTCGCAGTCTGCGAAAAACTTCTTCCATATGGGCCAAATGCTCGTCAAATGTTTTGGAGTAGACGATTATATCATCGATGTAGGCGGTTGCAAACTGATTTTGAATTCCGGACAGCACTTTGTTCATCAATTCTGCAAACTTGGTGGGTGCATTGCAAATTCCGAATGGCATTTTGCGAAAGTTCCACAGGCCCATAAAACATGTGAATGCTGTTTTTTGAATACTCTCCTCGGACATCGGGATCTGCCAATAACCAGCTTTCAGGTCCAAAGACGAAAAGAAGTTTGCACCTCCCAGAGAGGCAAGAATGTCCTCAATTAGCGGGAGTGGGTAGCTATTTTTCTTGGTCACCTTGTTTAGTTTTCTGAAGTCAATCGCGAATCGGTTACCTCCATCCTTTTTGCGAACGATTACGATCGGGGCGGCCCAAGGACTGTCTGAGTCCTCAATGATACCAGCGTCTAACATCACATTAATTTGTTCCTCTACGTATTTTCGCTGAGAGAATGGGGTTTTGTAAGGAGCTTGTCGGATCGGCGGGTTGTCTGCAGTGTCAATGTCCATTTTGATGACATCAGTCGTTCCAAGATCTGCGTCAGTCTCGGCAAATAATTCAGTGTTAGCACGTAACAGTTGTTCGAGTCTGTCTTTGTCAGCACCAGTCAGGTGAACCAGCTTGGCTTGGTCAAGCGGGTCAGAGGGAGCGGTTGGCGGTGTCAGTTCAATGTCCTGTGTCATGTCAATCAGGTTTTCCAAGTCAGAATCGTCTATAGTCTCAGCGAATGCAATCACCTGCTCTGGGTGCAAGGAGAAATCACGAGTTGTAGTGTTGACAATTCGCACTGGTACGCGTTTGTGTTGGTCAGGCTTCGCTATTATTTCGGCTATGAACAAGCCAGGTTCCTCAGAGATCAGCGGCATGTTATCCAGCGAGTGTACATGACGGTTTTGATCTACCAGTTGGACACGGTTGATGAAGGCTGGGCATTCCACGATAGTGTTGGCGGGAATGTGAACTCTTTCCTCGACTCGGACGAGTGAGCTCGTCGGTTCACTGTTCTGTTTTTGTGGTCGGAGAGGAATCATGTTTCCTTCGATGCAGAGGGCTTTCTTCTCAAAGTCTAACTTCGCTCCAAACTTCGTAAAAAAATCAATCCCCAACATGCACTCCTGTTTTAGGTCCTCCACAATTTGAAATTCGAATTGTTTTCGGAATTTGCTCATCTCCACCATGAAGGTTCCAACTCCAATGTTTTTCAGGCGATGGCCACTGGCGGATATCAGTGGCATGCAATCTCGTCGGTCCTGTGAGAAATTTATAATATTTTTCTCCGCGATTTTATCAAATAATTTTTTCGAGATCAACGATATATCGGCTCCCGTGTCCACTAGAGAATAGGCTTTCTGGTCGCCGATGTGAAGCCATGCCATAGGCGTGTTTGCCTTGATGTGAACTTGTTGGACGCGTGCCAACCTTTGTTTACGTTTTTCCGGGTCTCTCTTTTTCCTGATATTCTTCCTCAGTTTTCTCGGTATTTCCTCTGTCTGAATTTGCTCAGCTCCATCACGGTGGTCAGTCGCGACAGAGCTCATTAGTTTTCCGCCTGGCTAATTGGCTGAGAGCGGCATCGCCTTCCAATGTGACCAATTTTGGCACACCTGATACAGATGGGTCTACCATCGGGAGTCCAGCGGTAAGCTGGGTGCTGGTCGGTGTTGGGTGGTGCTCTCCATACTCTGGGGCCCATAGGAGGTCGTGGCTGCTGTGGTCCATAGTGGGGTCCTGACTGAGGTGGTCCATAGCATGATCCTGAAGGGTAGTTTCGTGGCGGACGTGGGTAACGTGGGTAGGTGGGATGGAATACCCGTGGTCCAGGCTGGGGTTGGTTCTCCCTGGGTGGCTTCGGAGTTTCTGGCTTGGTTGCCGCTAATTTTTGCACCGATTGGCCTATTGCCATAATAAGTTTTTCCAATTTCTCCACCTTGTCCTCTCCTGTATCTAGCTGATTTGAGTCGACTTCCATCGGCTCCTGCCTTTGTACGCCTCTGCATACCTCGATTACTCTGTCAACCTTCTGTTCCTTCACTGCAAACTGGATGGCTTCCTCCAGGGTCCGGAAGTTCTGTCTGTACAGCTTGTTGGCCAATGAGCTACTTTGGACACCTTTGTTAAAAATATCAATTAGATTTTCCTGAACCGTGGGATTTTCGACATCTGAGTAAGCTTCCCGTGCCAGTGCGATTAATTTCTCACCGAAATTCTGAACAAGATCTCGATTTTGGCGCAGTTTTCGTAGACCCTCCTGAGCGCATTTGTTATCCGAGAGGTCCGAATACCTTTCCCGCATGACTTGTTTTATTTGAGCCCACGTCATGAGTGGTTGTTCCGTGAATACGCGCTGCATAGACTCGGCTGCAGGTCCAGTGAGCGTTTTGATGCAAATGATCTACATCTGTTCGTCATCCATGCTGAAGTTAATTTGGTCAAGATGCCTTAGCCATTCAATTAATTTATTATGACCTTCTCCAGAAAAAGGTTTAATATTATGCGTCATCCCTTGTGCGCGCATCTCTAAGCGAATTTTGTTGAAGCACTCCGCCAATCTATCAGTAGAAATCTCAGTCATATTTAATTACGTTAAGTTACTCTATATTTTTCACAATTATTCGCTCATTTTTGTGGAGATTTCTATGTTTCAAATTCGGCTCGACGTTCACACAGTAGTTCCCACACACAGTATTCAGAACACGGTAGGTATACAGCACAATTATGCAATTTTGAAAACCGTTTTAGGTGGTCCAAATCCCAAAATAGCATTTTTAAAAGGATGATGGATTTTGCTCGGACTTACGTAAATGAAGCGAAAGACGTTCTCTTGCTCGTCCGTGCTGAAACGGCGTGATCGAAGGTCCAGTTGGTGTTGTTCTAGTTGGGCTTGCAGAAGGTCGAAGAAAATTTTGCAGAAAATTTCGCTAAAAATTTCGCAAAAATTTTTCAAAAAGTTTTGCAAAAAAGTTTTCGGAAAAAGTTTTGCAAAAAAGTTTCGCAAAAAGTTTCGCTAAAAGCTTTGCAAAAAAATCCGGGTTGCTGCACCACTTGTAGGAAAGTCCTTATTGGCACGCGAAAGTCTAGCAACCTCGTCGTTCGCGATAACTCCAGTCACGAAAGTACCAGTACCTTTTGCTGCCCTGTATTGCACTGCAGCACTCCACGATCACACGAGAACTACAGCCACCGTACAGTACGTTCTCCTCGGAAGGTAAGCCGTGATACTGCCTTTCCTATTAATTTAGAAGCCGAATTTAGTTGGGAAGCGCGCACGCGTAGCAGCGATCCGCTCGCTCAGAGGATTCAAGACCGACTGACTGGGGCCGCACGGCCGCTAGTGACTTCGGGAGACCCCCGGTCGCGGATTGGTCGAGGGCGCAGAACCACCCCTTGACGTCACATCCATGTCGACGGCCTTCTAGAAGGGGAAATGGTCTGTTTCTAGTGGCGGTGACGATGTGTTACGTTTACGGTACACTTCTACAATCGCAAGGCTTACAGGATTATATCAATTACGGTTACGGGACAGCCAAACGTATAACTTTATGTGAACACCGTTACATCTAGCATTAACGACGGCGGCGGTACGCGCCGGTCGAATAGAGGTCACGTCTCTGGCGCCTGGCTGGCGGGGTGTCAGCCGGAAGGAGGGAGGGGAAGGTACAATGTCCAATGAACGTCTCCGTTCGGGCGGTGGCTGCTGACGTAGGCAGCAGACAGGCCGACGCCAGTCTCGGAGCCGGGGACTTGTCGCGCCATGAACGAAGGGGTATTGTTGAATTATATGGGATCAAGACGCTCAAAAACTAACTCTCTTACACAACACATCTAGTAACCCCAAGTATACAACAATCTGGTATTAATCGCGAGATATCCTCACATGCAATACGCTAGTTTTTCTTTAGCGTTGCTCATTCTCATAATTTGAAAACGCTACAGGGAGAAGGGGGAGGTGAGTTGCAGGAGGGAGGGAGGGACGGAGGGAGAACATGCTACAGGGAGAAGGGGGAGGTGAATTGCAACAACCACTCCGCACCGAGGGAGTGACAAAGTCCGTGCATGGCGAGAGTTCATTGTCAAAGCGATATCCCGCCAACAATATAAGTAAGGAAAAGTGCTCTATTAACTTAAAGGACACTATATCTCATCGTCTTTAAATACATATCGGAGAGCGTTGCAGAACTAGTGTAGTTGAGGCGGTCTCAGGCCACCTCTGATAGATAACAAACGGACCAGCTCTTCATACTGTGCCTCACGATCACCTATCCTGTCTTCAGTGCAATTCGTGAAGACGGTCATCATGCTGGGCGTTCTCGCTGGTAAGCCCATCGGAAGACTCGTTGATCCCCAGATGTCTGTTGTGTCACGAAGCACGCTGAACACCACTCTTTACTACTGTACACCACTCATTACCGCTGTAAGCCATTCGTTACCTCTCCACTCGTCACTTCTGCATGAAACCGTCACCACACATCACCACTCGTCACTACCGTACGCCACTAACCACAACTGTGTACAAAATATCACAACTGTGCACCACATTCACCATTGTGCACCACTCGTAACCACTGTGCACATAGCACTGCATGGACGTAGTATTCTGAAAATTATGGGGGGGGGGCATAATGCATGAAGGCAATGGTCGGGCCCAAATTGATCAGGGGCATGCCACATATAGTCCCATGTTAAAGGTTGACATTATCGGGTCGGTGGGCCATAGCTAGAATTGGGGAGGGGAAGTGCCCTGCGAAAAGCATACAAAGCTGCACCCTTGCACCACTGTACAGCACCACATCACTCGTCACAACTGTTCACCACACATCACCACTGTGCATCACTCCTTACCACTGTGCACCACTTGTCACCACTGCACACCACTCGTCATCCCCGTACACTACTCGTCACCACTGTAGGCTTCGCGAGGCTCAGCGGCGTGCAATCTTGGTGCACGTGCCAAAGAGTCTTGGCCCCGCCGTGGCATTGGCCAGTGAGGCCAATGTCATCCCATCCCTCCGCAGAGACGTCCACGCTACCCCATTGTGACGGCTGAGGCCGGGGTCACCGCACCGTGTCACTGTGGTCGGTGGGGTTGTAGTCGCCCACCACGACACTGTGACTGGTGGGATCAGAGTCGCCCACCACGACACTGACTGGTGGGATCAGAGTCGCCCACCACGGCACTGTGACTGGTGGGATCAGAGTCGCCCACCACGACACTGTGACTGGTGGGATCAGAGTCGCCCACCACGACACTGTGACTGGTGGGATCAGAGTCACCCACCACGACACTGTCACTAGTGGGATCAGAGTTGCCCACCGCGACACTAGGACTGGTGCGGTCAGAGTCATCCATCTGGTTAGTATGACTAGTGGGATCATAGTCGCCCACCACGACACTATTGCCGATGAGGTCAGAGTCACCCACCGCGACGCTAATACCGATGAGGTCGGAGTTGATCTAGAGTTTCCCCAGACGCGACAGGACCGCGCCTGGTGACGTCACCCGAGGGCGTCACGTTAGCGGTTGGCGTTCATCACTCGTCACACCGTGTGAAATACAGTAAAAAAAAGGTCGGGCCTTCGCCCAGGGACGTAGCTCTCCATGTATATGTTAATTTGTGTTGTGTGTCTGGGGGTGGTAGCTTGACGCCCACTCACAACAATTTTCACCTTTCACTATAAGACCTGTGAAAGCAAACAACATGAAGACGTAGCTTAAAGTTGTTTAAAACCCCGAAAGTTTTGGAATCCCGGAGTCTAAAAGTAGAAAATTCCGACGAAATCTAGAACTTGTTTTGGCACAGACTCTTATCTTTTCTCCTCTCCGGTGCTGTTCACTACGACATGCAGTCAACAGCAGACAGACCTCCGCTCTGCACCTCTATTTCTGCTGCGAGACACAGCCAACGACGAACGGACCCCCGCTCCGCTCCTCTATGTCCGCTGCGATGCACAGCCAAACACAGACGGACCAATGGGTGGAGAAGGTTGACAGTTATTGGTGGAGCCCAATGCACGGAGGCAATGAGTGCTGCCGTTGGTTGGTTGGTTGGAGGCAATGAGTGCTGCCGTTGGTTGGTTGGTTGGTTGGAGGCAATGAGTGCTGCCGTTGGTTGGTTGGTTGGTTGGTTGGTTGGAGGAAATGTGTGCTGCCGTTGGTTGGTTGGTTGGTTGGAGGCAATGAGTGCCGCCGTTGGTTGGTTGGTTGGTTGGTTGGTTGGAGGAAATGAGTGCTGCCGTTGGTTGGTTGGTTGGTTGGTTGGTTGGAGGAAATGAGTGCTGCCGTTGGTTGGTTGGTTGGTTGGTTGGTTGGTTGGTTGGTTGGTTGGAGGCAATGAGTGCTGCCGTTGGTTGGTTGGTTGGTTGGTTGGTTGGTTGGTTGGTTGGTTGGTTGGTTGGTTGGTTGGTTGGTTGGTTGGTTGGTTGGTTGGTTGGTTGGTTGGTTGGAGGAAATGAGTGCTGCCGTTGGTTGGTTGGTTGGTTGGTTGGTTGGTTGGTTGGAGGCAATGAGTGCTGCCGTTGGTTGGTTGGTTGGTTGGTTGGTTGGAGGCAATGAGTGCTGCCGTTGGTTGGTTGGTTGGTTGGTTGGTTAGAGGCAATGAGTGCTGCCGTTGGTTGGTTGGTTGGTTGGTTGGTTTGAGGCAATGAGTGCTGCTGTTGGTTGGTGGGGCCCATTCCATAGCATCTCATGTTCAGAAAGCAATAATTCGGATGGAGCCGAGGAAAAGCTGGTGGAGCCCAGACCCCACCAAAAACGTAGGAAATTCCATCCATGGACGGAACTTCACTTTGCTTCTGTGTGTCCACTATAAGATAGAGCCTGCAACGGATGGATCTTCGCTTCGTTTGGTTTGTGTGTCCGCCAGAGGCGCTGTGTTGCATATGGTCATGGGTGGCCCCTTCAGTGGGTCAGACTCCAATGTCTCTTGAATTTGGCATGGGGAAATACGGAACCCCCAATATTGGGAAGTCGTGTAACTAACATGCTATGGCACCCATCCCTCCCGCACCACATGACAAAATATAAAACTCTAAAATATTGGGGAGCCGCCTTACTGACATATGCTAGGGCACCTATCCCTCCCAATCACATGGGATAATACGGAAACCCATATATTGGGAAATCACCTAACTAACATATGTTGTGGCACCAATCCCTCCCGCATCACATAGAACAATACGGAGCTCTTAATATTGGGGAGTGGCGTAGCTAACAAATGCTGAGGCCAGGGGCGGATACACGGCAGTGGAAGCACTGGGACATGCGCCCCTTCCTCCATGGAAGGATGGCGCCCTCTCGTTGGGAAAGGCGACCCTTCAGGAATGCTGAAGTCCATCTCCCCCTGCTCAACGCGGACGACTTCTTTTGAGGAAAAGACACCCCTTTGAGACGAAAAGACAGCCCTTCAGTATGCTCGATTGCATTCCCTCCCCATTCGCTCAACGAATTTTTCCATATTTCGAGGAAATGGGAACTCCCATGAACATTCCTGGATCCACCCCTGGGTGTGCGGATGTGCCGCCCACATTCGCGCTGTGTCACAGCGACAGCGGGAAAGCTGGTGATCCGACCACCTGGCACCGGAGCTTGGATAGAAACTGTGAAGAGACTGGTGAAGCCGTGCTGTACTCGAAGCCCGATGAAGAGCAGCAACAATGGGAACAGTGTGGGTTCCTGCTGTGGTCGACTGGAGGATTGTGTAAGCTGAAGCTCTTCGTGGGCAAAAGCATTGCAACAAGATCGTCACTCCTCTGTGTTCGGCATCAAAGATGAACATTGGATCTAAAGATAACCGGAATGAAAGTCGGTCACGTTCAGAAGAGCAACCAGCATTCGTTTGTTTGTTCATCTGGAGATGTGCGGCTGAGTTAGCGGGACATCATTACTTTCAAATCTGACGTTCTTCAAGGCAAGTGTTCCGCCACTGTTGGCTCAGAGACCTGGTGTGAGGAGAAATAACACGGGAGATTCATAGCGTGAGAACGTCAGAGCATGACTTAATATAGTTTATCATTTAATAATTGACAGACATTGACCCATTAATTAGCTTGTATTGCCCAATGTTAATCCTAGCGGATTTCACTACCAAAAATGTTGGCTACATTTGGATGATGTGAGGTAGTGAAGTGTCAACAGTGAAGATCAGCAGGAAATTAGTGGCAAGCACGAAATGAAAGAATTACATTCAACAAAGTGCACGGAACATTTGCATTGTGTAAGCATGCTGGGAAGCCTTGGATGCGCCTCGATCTACGCTTGCTCAGATCGAGTTATACATGTCATGTCATGCATTGTGTAAGCATGCTGGGAAGCCTCGGATGCGCCTCGATCTACGCTTGCTCAGATCGAGTCGTTATCTGACACTGGAGTTTGAACCAATAGCGAAGGGCATATGATGCTCTGCGTCGCTGTTCCTGGCCAAACCGAAGCAGTCAATAGCTGTAACCGAAGCAGTCAGTAGCAGCTACAGTCAGTCAGTAGCTGTACCTGACCCTCGCCTCCTCTGACCAGCGTGATTGCAGTCAGAGCATCTGCATTAATTAGTGTGTTATGCAGAGAGGCTGCAGAACCACTAACCCACAACTTAGGTCGCGTGCACTGTGATGACACCTGCTCATTTTGCGGAAGCTCTTACCGTATTCTAGAGATTATTCTAACTCTCCTGGGATGTTTCCAGCGAAATCCTTCACTTAGGGAGATTGTGGGTCACATAGTGTCTCTGCAAATGCCACGCTTCATTAGCTAATGCCATCGTAACATGACAATCGTGGTTGATCTGTAGCTCACCTCCTGCTGGCTGATTCTCTCATAATATGCTTGATAAATACAAAGAGATGATAGGAGCGATTGTCTGAGCGATGACACCGAACCCATCTGATTCAGACTACCATTCAAATTGGAAAGTGATGACCTACAAAGATTTCAGGGCCAACATGACTAAATGACATGACATCATTTTGTCGTAAAAAGTAGGCACCGCAACGTTTACCGATGCTTGACGGTTGCTTACGTCATGGATGGCGTTCGCTGATCATAAGGTTTTGCTTTAGTCGACGTCACTGCCACCACGAGACATTAGTAACACGTCGCGTAGCGAATGTATTTTTCAATGTGCCCAACAGTTTTTTACCCGATGATAGGGAGATTCATTGATTTATAATTTGGGCTAAAGGGCGTATGAATTGATAGTAGATATCTAGCTCTCACGATGATAGTTATACAAAATGTACATCGATGTAGCGATTTCCAACTGTTTTCAGGGTTCCAACTGTCCATGGCTCCTTTGCTGACAACGCCCATGACGGGTACAGGGTGCAACGTCGTCATTAAGCCTAGGACCAATTTTCCATAACGCTATGCACTCTCAGTGGTGCTGAAAATCACGCGGCAAGCAACAAACGGGTCTACGATTGTGCTAGTTTAAAGCGTAGAGGGTACGGGGCTGAACTGCACCACGACATTGTATTTATTGTACGACGGGCCAAGCGGGCAGTGCAATACTGCACCGCAACGCTCTACTGTACGACGGGCCAGGCAGATAGCGGTATACTGCACCGCAATGCTCCAATGTATGGCGGGCCATAGCTATGCTATAACGCAATACTTCATCGATATGTTGTAGAGGAGCCGACCAACAAATGCGGTGCTGGCTGCACCGCATTTGTTGGTGGGCGCAGGAAGGTCCGGAAAACCAGTTTAGGTGGTGCCAGTGGTACTTGGGTTATTTTACGACGCATCCAACTGCTGCGTCGCATATCGTCGCCAACCTCTCACGCCGGTTGGTCAGGGTGGGGTAGGTAATCCCGCCGGTTGTGGAACCCACGATCTAACGATCAAGAGTCAAACTCCCTACCGACTGAGCTACCACGGCCCCAATTTTAAAGAAAATTATTCAGGATGGGAGTGGGCACCATACATGAAGGCAATGAGCGGGTTCAAATGGATTGGTAGGCAAAATCCATAGGGTCCCATGTAAAAAAAATTAAATTATTGGGGGATAAGGCCAAAATTGAGGAAGCACCTGCCCCCCTCAAAAGTATATATTACGACACCCCTGGCCATATGTGCATGTCATGCATGCAAAGGGCAGAAATCATCATAATTGGTAAATGTACATCTTGAAGCAGAAATAAAGACCCCGAGAAACAAAATCAGTAAAAGAGATACACATTAGAGCAGGAAATCTCCAGGTTACCAATGATGTCCCCCACGTCTGTTTAATGTTTCGACCGCCCCCAGCGGGCTGTGACAAAATACCAGCCGTCTGATGCTGATCCAGCCGAGGGTGTCATTTCTAAAGTCCAGTCATCTAAAGGACATGAAGGGGTTCTTCGAAACGGAGCATTACGGTGTCCATTGCTCTCTAGGCCATCTGAAATTCAGCCCTAGCATTATTCTGCTTGAAACCGTATGAATCATTTTAGCTTACAGCTCCAGATTCATCAAAATGAAATCGTTCACCAGCCAGCTAGGCTGGTGTAGCTGCCCGGTCAGTCACAAGGCACAGACAAAAACGTACATATCTGTCTTTTGATGCACGCATGAAGAATATTTAAACTATTTTCAGGTGGTGTGGTTAAAAAACAAACAATGAAAGCAGGAAAACAAACGGTTCAATTTGGATCTCACATTATAAAAAACGAACAAAAACAATAACAGTCCACAGAGTTATTTGTGACTTTCATTCTGTCTTCACATGGAGTGTGGATGCTCAAATACTAATACCGTAATTATAAATGGTTGGTTTCAACATTGGTGGCATGCAAAGGTCAACGGCTGGCCCATTGGTACCAGATAAGCTGGGATCATCACCACTTGCAATTTAGTAGCATAGCATGCAGCTTATAGCGGCCCATATAAAAACATCTACCTGTCTTATGTTGCCATTTTTATCATAAGTCAGGTATGAAGATTGGACTTACTTACTGCAGAGCGCATGGCGGTACGAAAGCTGATACATGCCAAACACGTCCAATGGGCTGGCCTATGGAATCCAATTTTAGATGGTGCGATTATAGCAGAGGCTCTACCATATCATGGAGAGGCTTGAGTTCCTCCCAGGAGGTAAGAAAATCCACTCAACTAAGAGATGCGCCAGTCAAGCATAAACATTCCCCTGGAAAAGCTACCACGGTTCCAAGATAAAACGGCTTTACGGTAAATATTTTCCGGACTATTTATAACAGATGGAAAAACGAGCAACCGTATTCCAGTTCCCGCATTGCCATTGGTCCCAATCATATTCACATACCTAACTGTATTTACCCTCGTAACAGTGCCGACAGCCACCCCTACCTAACGCCCGGGCGGCCGTCTGGAGAGCCACTAACTCGCCGCCGGCCGCCAGGCGTCTCTGCCGCTGCGCCCGTGCAGGCCGCCGCCGCCGGCGGTCGGCGAGCTGCGGGCTGTGGCGGGAGAGCGGCCGCCGGTTCGTTCACCCCTGCCGGCCGGCCACGCCCGACTATTTTCGTCAGTAGTAGCTCGCGCGCCGCGTCCGCGCCATGCGAGGCGACCATCGGCGGTGACATGACGTGCTGCACCACGGCGGCGAGAACACCAGGCCGCCGGTCGTGGGAATGGTGAACTAGATAAAGAGGAAATAAGGCTGCTTATGGAGTAATTCACTGGTCGTCTCTATGAACGTAACACAGCGCGTGCAAGATGGGATAATTGTAAGGATAAAAGTTCGCCCGCGGAAAGAAACATATGTTGTTCTTTTTTCCAAACGTCAGGTTAGGTCTTTTTTTCCTACGCCGTGCAATATTTGCTTACGTTGACAAAGTGGGGATGGTGAAGGCTGTGTCAGTATACAAGAGCACGTAACATGGTGCACTATTTCCATCAGTACTGACTGCAGGCGACTGTCTGCAATAATGAAACCGCTGAGCAAACTTCCCTCAGACATGTTGCAAGAAAGTATCAAAATTTCACTATGGAAACAATATTTAAAAATAATAAACGTTACAAGACAAACATAACAAGACCAGCATTGCAACATTATTTTCTCATAGAAATGCTAAACGGAAAGTAACAACAACCAAGAAAGTGCCTACAAATGACAACTTCAGTTCAGCATGTCCAGTTCAAATACATCACGACATAAATTATACTGATGACCGATCATTCTCTCTGTTGGTAGTACTGAATCGGAGTCAGGTTAAATTGAAAGGAGTGACACAACTCCCACCCCTTGTCGTACCATGAAGAGTTATTATGCCGGGTACAAGTTCTGGGAGGGAGATTTACTCGAACTGCACCTCATATAGGAAAGGAATTAAAATACCACTCCTGTTGACGTTAAAAATAATAACATAAGCGTTAGTAGCTGAATAACATAACATCACATCAGAATTAGCAAGTGTACAGTGGTTTAGCAGCTTCATGTCTAGGAGCCATGTATCCAAACATAGTTTGTAACATGTTCGTTGTGTTGAACGATTGAAGATTTTAATAATTTCGTTCATACTCTTGCCGAAATCAAAGCCATTCATGAAATTCATCAATAATTCCTGAGGAATGGCAGACGTCACAATAAATGTTGTCATATGATATGTGTCTGCCTCACAGCAACGTGGAAATATATTTTGACCACCCAAAAATTGAGAAGAGCTTCCACCAGTGACTACAACATTTTGATATTCCCCATAAAACCATGCTGCTTTGTCGGCTTTGATATTATCCTTTTAGTGCCCAACAGATCAGTATTAAACGGCAGTACTTTAGCAATCAACGGCAGCAACTTACCTACCAGAACAACTTACCTACCAGAACAACTTACCTACCAGAACAACTCACTTCGTCAACACTAGGAGCGACATTACCAATACGCGGCAGGCAATACCCAACTACTTACCAGATACCGAATAACTTACCTACCAGAACAACTCACTTCGTCAACACTAGGAGCGACATCACCAAGACGCGGCTGGCAGATACCGAACAACTTACCTACCAGAACAACTCACTTCGTCAACACTAGGACCGACATCGCCAAGACGCGGCAGGCAGATACCGAACTAAGCAAGAACGATATCGTCAGCAAACACCAGTTGTTTCAGTATATGGCAGGTTTACCTACGGCAACGATGATCTCCCGAAGCATATAAGAAGGAGGCTTGGCTTGTCCACGTGGCCGTTCAACGAACACGAATTGATAGATACATCATAGTGGGCGTACCCGCCAGGCTAGGAGGAATGACTAAAACAGGAACAAATCATCTAACAAGCTTTGTATTCAACTCGCTAATGAATCAGCGCAATGCGAGAGACGCCATGGTGTATTTATTGAAAGACATCTTTTCACATTTATTAATGAACTGACCGGATGAACTATGGAGAATATTGACTTTCACCGGGTGAACTAGGAAAATGAAACTCTGCCAACATGCTAACGAACACAAACATCCCCTGAATATTTTACCTGTGGCACGTTTCTGAAGACTAATGATGTGATCTCGGTGACCAGAAGCAGGTTGAAGCAAATCAGTGTCATGATTGCATCATCCAACTGCGCACCTTTGTCACACCTAACTCGCCTTTGACTGGGCGGGCCACGTCGCACTTACTTTCATGATCTGTCAGCTCTGTCGGACACACATGGCGTATGAAGTTTGACATCCCTGATATTCTTCCCCGGATGTCAGCCTCCAACCATTGGTGTCTTTTTTCAGTTCATGTTTTCATTTTGTTGATAAGTCCTGTGTTGGTATTCATTGCATCCAAACATGCTTTTGTTATCCCCATCCATTTGTGGAGATTCTCCTTCTTTACGATCCATACAATTTCCTTCATCAGCGTGTATTCTTTTTGCATTATATTTCTCATGAAGTGTAGACATCGAGTACTAATCGTTTTCATGAATATGTACACTGCACAGAGATACTACCCGCCCTGTCCTGGTGTATCTGCCTGGGGCACATCTACAATGCCTGTCGTGTAGATATTGTGTAGAAGATAATTTACACAATAACAAAACCATGCTTACCTAACTCACTGTCCACAGTATGCTATGGACAGTGGGTTAGGGACAAAGGCGAAGCAAAGGGGGCCAGGTGCCCGGACTTTCTTCCCTTAGAAACCGAAACTACACTAGATCAAACGAGAAATTTTGAGATTTTCCCCATGCAAAAACATAACATTTTCCAGGCTCGCCGAAAGCATTTTCTGTCTGGTCCTATTTTTGGGTTTGGGGGTTGGGTCCCTTTTAGGAAAGTCCTGGCTGCGCCACTGGTTGGGTAATCTATATGGATCTGGATGTGCTACTGAGCAGGGTTAAATTTATGGTTTGAAATCCTGAATTTTGAGAGGAGAATGGTGGTCTGCAAATTCGGCGATGATGATTTTCGTTCTGTTCCTTCTACCAGAAGTTCATTGTTATACTTTCCATTGAGTTTCTGATATTTCTATTGAAGTCTGCAGTCGTTTCAAACAACATCATTGAATATTTCGGCAAAAAGTGAAATGATAACTTCCTGGAGAGGATAACATTTTTGACATTTTCCTACATCTTCTGACGTTTTTGTTCTACGTGATGGCAATGGCATTTGTTTCAGCAAAAATAGTGTAGATTGATTTGGGAAAGCGATGCTTTTTATCGCCGAGCTTCTGTGGGACAATACAAATAACCACGGGGAAACTCACGACCATCATGCTGAGAACATCGATCGCAACTGCTGACTACTGGGAATCTCACGATCATCGTGCTGAGAACATCGATCGCAACTACTGACATGCTTCGTGGAAATGCATATTGGCGGAAAGTCAGGTGAACTAAAAGCCAAAATCAGCCGGCGAGTTGAACAGCAGCTGGCTGTAACGTGACTCAATTTCCCCCGGCCGACGCTCTAAACTCCACCGAGCAAACCGCTGAGGGCCTCGACGCCGACCGTCAGCACTGGCTGTGGAAATGGTGCGCCTCTCAGCAGGAGCTCCCACCAGTCACCGTCACTGCTGATTGTGGAGAAATATACCATAATATACCATGGATAAATATGCCATTTAATATACCATCTGACGACGGAGCCGCTAAGAGCTCTGAAAGCTCATGAATTGTTTATAAAAAAGGTCATCCCAGAAATACTATTATCAACATTAATACGTACTGAAATGTATGACATCCATAATCCGGGGCGCAGCTAAGGAGTGCACGGGGGCACACCCCTCCGTCCCGCTCTTAGCAACCAACAATACACTAGATCAGAAAAGAATTTTTGAGAACTTCACCACGCAACACCATATATTTTCAGCGTGTGAAGCGCGCCGAAAGCGGTCTTTGTTTCGTCGCATATTTTTGGGTGGTCGGGCTCCCGTTGAGAAAATCCTGGCCGCGCTCCTGTACATAATACAATATGGACGACAACTGGAAGGCGGAAAAACAGCACGTCACTGTGGCTTTGCACTTCGGGTTGCGCGATAATGGAAACTGGGGAGATAACGTCAACTATCAGCGGTTTCTCGCCACAGCAAGACGCACCATTTGTGCAGCTCGCACAAATATTGCGGGCAGGAAGGTCTGAAACTGGAAAGTACCGAAAGGTTGGGAGAAAGCTTCCACCACTGAAGTAATGCACCAGTGTCCCCAACGGCTTTTTTTTGTTGCTTTTGTTGGGTCGGTCACTTCGGCCTCCTCAGGCCATTTCGTGCCATAATGAAAAAGTGTATATTATGTTATGCTAAATAATGAAGTCTATAAATCTTGGAACAGGTTTGCATTGCGGAGAAAATTGAAAAGTAATTTGATGAGAATTGGATGTTCATCCCCTAATAGTGTAGGCAGAGTGAAAGGAATTTTGTGTGTATGGCAAAAATCCGTCAGTATTTTTCGAGGTCCGTGGAACTTCTGGCAGTGAAGAAGAATATGTGTAACTGTAAGATAGGTGTTGCATGATGGGCATGAAGGTCTGGGTGAAGCTGTGTAGATATATCGATGTGTAAGAAAAGTATGGCCGATGCGTAAACGTGATAAGACTTTTTCTTCGTGTCGGTTTTTAGATATGATGTGGTCCAGATATCGACGACAGGTTTGATGATATGTAATTGTGTATGGTTTGTGTTTTGTGTCCAATTTTGTGTCCATAAATGTCGAATGCTCTGTTGTATTGATGATTTAATACCTTCAAAATTTGATGGAAATTCTGTAATGTTTTGGAAGTGTAATGATGCTTTTGCTAATGTGTCGGCTTCTTCGTTCCCTGGGATGCCACAGTGACTGGGCACCCACAGGAAACGGACCTTCACCCCATCAGATGAAGTGTTTCTAACGTTTCATAAATAGAGATATGACAATTACCCCGTTTACATGAGCATAAAATAACGGAATGGTTGCGTTATTTTCGCTTTCACGCGAAAGTTGGCTCATGTAGCCGAGCAGGAAGTGCTACCAAACTAACGTAAGTTTTATCGTAAAATCACTTTTAGGAAGTTGGCAGTTTCAAAATAACGCAATCTTCGCGGTCATTTTCATCACTAACGTGACGTTGTTTACGACTTAAAGCTAATTAGTAACTACAATACCATTAAATATATTAGGTACTTACGTTTGAACATGTTTTACGCCATTATATAATAAATATAACTCGGATGTATCTCATATCCAACTTACATACGTCAGCGCTGCACTATCGGTTCTGGCGCTGCTGTCAAGTCGGCCAAGGCCAGTCAAGGCCAGGATGGGAAGCGCGTCTGAAGGTAATTTAATACAGGCATTAGATTGGCTGTATTTGACCTTGAGCACGAGTCATGCCGAAACAATGGGATGATACCGAAGTTGCAGTTATGCTGGGAGTGCTGCTGGACCTTCAGATGTACGCTGCCATTGACGGAAAAAGACAACGAAACGCTCGGTTACGTAGGGGAAGAGGGGGGTATCTGAACACGTTCTGTTTCATGAACACCTACCTTTAGTCGTCTCCCACATCATGTTCAGTGCATAAATAATAAAACAATGGTGGTATTCACAAATGATGAACCTGTCTCTACCAAAATATGAAAGTCTGATCACATAGTTATACCTATTCTTTGTGTACAGAAGTTGCAAAGTTTACAGGAACCATTTTAGGCTTCCAAGAGCAGTTGGCTTAAGGAAACCATAAGGAAGTGACTTTCAATTTTGTTTGTGCAATTACACCAGCATTTTTTAGTGGCTACTAATAGCTTGTACCACAACAGCTACAGTGAGTTAACACGCGCACTGGAGGGGGGGGGGGGGGCAAAATCCGCCCACCCTCCGGTTTTTCGCAAATAACTACAGATTGTACCGGTCGATATACGCGATTTTCTGCATACCTGCTTAGAAATGAACGGCACGTCGTTTAAAACAAGAAAAATAGAAATCGGCCGAATATTTTTCAAGTTAGGGGCCGCTAAAGTAAAAAACAATTCCAGCGCCAGACCACAAAAATCGGCGCTGATGCGCTTCCCGTATACTCGCAAAAGGGAAGTGTTCTTGGGAACACTAGCGACTTGTTTGATGTATATTAATATGCTATATAGTTTCAAGGTCATGTTAGGTCACCGAGGTCAAGTCAGGTCAAGTTCATGACAGGTTAATGGAACCAAACATGATCAACTGGAATGTTGTCATAAATGCACAACTGTTTGTCATTTGTACTGTTTGTCATTGCGTTTCCATACTTTATTCATGCACTTCACTCCTTTCTTCACGAAGTCGATTGCTCCGAGCTGCCCGACGGAGCAGTCGGGCGGGCGGCCCGGTTTCAGTAACTGGAACAGGTAACTGACCTGATAAAGTGGTGCTATATAGGTGACCTGAGGTCAAATGTTTGGTCTGGCATCTGCATTGCATCATTAGTAATGTCCAAAACATCATTGATGCCAATTTTTGAACATTTAAACACAATCACAGCGATCAATAACGATGACAAGCCAAGCCATGCAAAACCAGAAAATGTTGCTAATTTGACCTCATTTGACCTTGAAGATATTGACCTAAGGTCATGAAATTTGCACACAATAGAGTTCACTACCGTACCCATCCACCCTGCGAATTTCGTTCCTCCAGCTTTACTAGGAGCCGAGATCTTAGGGGGGGCGGAATCCGCCCCCCCCCACTCCAGTGCGCGTAATTTTCAGAGGCCCTCCAGGGCGCGTGTTAATCCTGAACAACAACATTTCCGTGTTCAGAATACGGCACACCACTATAAAATAATTATGTTTTAAAGTTGCTCTTTGCAAGTGGTTAGAGGATTTTCATTGAAAGGAACTGTTTGAATATGGATAGCTTGTTCATTTTTGTGTTCTGTAAACACAGTACAATTACTGGTTCAGCCATACAGAAGCAGCAGTAGAGCTATTTGTTCCACAATGCCTTAAGTGTTCAGAATCCCCCCCCTCCCCTCTTCCCCTATTTACCTACATTGGCATTGGGGTTCTGAACTCTTAAGACATCATGCAACAAATAGCTCTACTGCTGCTTATGTATGGCTAAACCAGTAATTGTAGTGTAAGCACACTACAAACAGTTCATTTCGATGAAAAGCCTCTAACCACTTGCAAACAGCAGCCATAAACAATTATTTCGCAGCAGTGTGCCATATTTCGAACATGAAAATGTGGTTGTGCAGTACTACTTCACTGCAGCTGTTGTGGTACAAGTTATTAGCCACTAAAAATACTGGTGTAATGGCAAAAAAAAATATTGGAGGTTGCTTCCTTATGGTTGTATCAAGCAGACTGCTCTTGGAAGCCAACAAATGATGCCCATGGACTTTGCTAGCTTTGTACACAAATAATTGGTAGGACTATGTGATCAGACCTTCATATTTTGGTAGAGAAAGATCCATTGTTTATGAACACTACGTCTTTTTTTATGTATGTGCTGAATGTGATGCAGGAGACATACAAAATTATGTATTTGGGAAATGGAGAGGTGGTCAGATACCCCTGCTTCCCATAATTACCTAGGTCCTACTGACCTACCTACCAAGGCAGGTACTACCAACCTACCTGCAAACTTCCAGTGGATGTGAATATGAAGGAATTGTGGAAAATGTGCATCTGGATACATGGCATATTTGGAGATTGAACTAACTTAAAGTAGGTGGGGAAGTGGGGGTATCCGAACATGTTCCATTTCCTGAACACCAACCTTTCGACATCTGCATCACTTTCAGCGCATAGATAACAAAAATATGGTGGTATTCATAAACAATGGACCTTCTTCTTCCAAAATACAAGATCCAGTCACATGGTTCTACCAATTCTTTGTGTATGGAGCAAGGGAAGTTTGCAGGTGCCATTTTATGCTTCCGAGAGCAGTTCGCGTAAGAAAACGATAATGAAGTTACCTCTGATTTAAAAAACAAAACAAAACAATTATACCATTATTTTTTTAGGAGTTGCTAATAACTTGTACCACAACAGCTACAGTGGAGTAATCCTGCACAACTCAATTTTTGTGTTCAGAATACAGCACACCATTATGAAATAATTATCCATTTTCAAGTTGCTCTTTGCAAGTGGTTAGAGGATTTTCATCAAAAGGAACTGTTTCAATATGGATAGCTTGTTCATTTCTGTGTTCAGTAAACACAGTACAATTACTGTCTGAACGCTTTATGAATTTCTGTGGGATGTGCCTAGCAGTGGATTCGGCACCTTCCTTCGGGATGTGATGCTGATGAGGTTGTCTATGGTGGCACGATGGGTGTGATGGGAGGAGCTTGTGATTATTGAGGGTGTTAGGCGGTAGCAAGTGAGTGGTGTTAGATGGGCTGGGATATATAGCTTCCTAGGAACTTGGGATAAGGGATTGATTGGGGTGGGAGTATGTACATTCTAGTACCTTTTCTAGATAGGCTTAACCCAGATGGGCCCCTGTGGCTCTTATTAAGCCTTAATACTTTATGACTTTTATGACTTTACTGGTTCGGCCATACACAAGCAGTAGTAAAGCTATTTGTTGCATGATGTCTGAAGTGTTTGGACCCCCCCCTCTTCTCCCACATAACTTTTTTCTTAGTAGATAATGCTCTTGCTTACCATGACAGATCATGGATCGTTATAACGAATATCCTGTAGTGCAATTGCAGGTCAAGGGATCCAGGTGATTGGGAAATGATAGGATAATTTTCTGGAGAGGGTGATGTTATGGATCCCACCAATCCAGAAAGATTCCATCTTTTCAAGCATTCCACAGTCCATACATACTGTTGATTTATGGCAGCCAAACTGGTTTGCAGCGACCCAGTATTCCACGCTGCTTCCAAGACTATACAATGCCAAACAGCCGACATCACCTACAGGTGGCAGGCTGGCCAAACACAACAACACACGCACAACACAATGCCATCGCATTCCTCTGTTCAAGTGGAATGGGCTCTGATTGCATCTTGACATGGTTCAAGCTTTCCTTGCAGTAAATTCACAAGCTTCATGAATGAGGTCTTTGTCATTCTGAAGTTTTCAAGCCATCTACTATCATCCCACATCTGAAAAATTTCCTCCTTGAACCACAGCTTTCTACGTAGCTTTCTACGAGGCAGCATCCACACACTTCTCGCATTTGGTCTACAATTTATTTGGAGAAACTGAGCCAGCAGTAAAGCTTTTCTCCTTCGGATTTGGCGACGTAACTCCCTGATCCTTCTTGAACGTCTCAACATCTCAACACTCTTAAACAATGCTTCTCTCGCTGCTTCTACCTGTATATATGCAAATATTAGTCAGCAGGACAGATGACAGCACAAATTCGCTCCGAGTCTGATCCACTTATATGAAGCGAATTATCTGTTAGCAACCAGAATAACTGATGAAATCGCCCCTCAGCTTGATAAAGAGAAACAGTAGCTGATAGCAATATAGGACCTTTTTGGACCCAAGATCTGACTGCTTGGTAAAAATGTTGAAATCGACGTAATACGACACGCCACGGCAATATGCCTATGAGCACTAGCGCATTAAATTAGAAATATTTGCCGCGCTGCGCCATCCATGTAAATTCCGTTTAAACTTCCGTTAGTTTGGCAGCATGAGAATTCCGCGAAGTTAACGGAAAACTCACGTTTGCTCATGTAAACGCTTTCGAGCCGTTGGGATTTTAGCTGGAACGGAATTACGTTTACTGTCAAACCTAATCGGAAGACTCATGTAAACGGAGTAAATGATGTGAAAAAGAAAGTGACGAAAGAGATTGTAAAACAGATTTGGAGTCCGAACAAATGACGACGCTGCGCATGGGGTGACAGAGAAAACGATTGCGAATGTAACGGAGGGCAATGAGGATAGCATGTAATTCGGCGATGAAAATTGATGTTCCGTCTGATAGTCGATGTTGTTTTTGTATGTTCCCGAAACTATGGCATTTCCTGTAAAGTTTGCGTCTTTCGAACCGTCAGTAAAAACAAAAGGAACGTGACGATAACGAGAACGAAATTGGTGAAATTTTTGTTTTGCATATTCCGGACAAAGTTGTGATTTTGGGGTGGTGGTTAGATAAAGAATGTGTCGTTCGGCCATCTGCCACGGTGGTGTAGTTGGTGGAGAAAGAGAAGTAATGCGTGGAATAGTGAAATGAAGTTGTTCTGAAATTGTTTTGACTCGAGAAGCTATAGTGAGACCAGTTCGTTTTTCGGCTGGACATAAATAATCATGATGTAAATTTGGGAGAATTTGCAATGACGCGTGTGTGGGATGGTTTGTGTGAAATTGAATTTTGGAGGCGTACCTAAGTGTTTGCTGCATTCTACGGAGAGCTAGTGGAGGAATTCCCGATTCGGCTTCTAAAGAAATGATGGGTGAAGTAGTCATTGCACCGAGTGCGATACGGATACATTTATTTTGAATGGTGTCTAAAATGTGTAAGGAGGATGTGCAAGCACCGCAATATACTACGGACCCATATTCAGTTATGGGTAGAACTAAAGATTTGTAAAGTAGTCGAAGTGTATGACGGTCGGCTCCAAGTGATGAAGAAGTGATGTATCGAAATAAATTAAGTCGGTGAAAACATTTGTGCTGGATGTGTTTGATGTGTTTACGCATTGAAAGCCTTCGGTCAAAAATAATGCCTAGAAATTTAAATGAATTTACAAAAGGTATGTTGTTCTTACCGAGGTGAAGCGGTGTGTCTGGGTTCGGGCAGGGTGTCGATTTGCTAAATATCAGTGTTGCTGATTTTGGGGCCGAAAAAAGGAAGCCATACTTTAGGGACCATTCGTGTACTCGGTGAAGTGCGTTTTGTAATCGAATTAAACAATGTTCATAATTTTTGCCGGAGCACCAAATCGCACTATCGTCTGCAAATAGCGAGTATGATAGATTGGCAGGCATGTTATCGAAAATATCATTAATGATGATGTTAAATAATATTGGTGAAATACAACTCCCCTGTGGTAATCCGTTCTGAAGAAAACGTGGATCGGAGATGGCTGACCGGCACCTGATATGGAATGGACGAGAACCAGATAAGAAACCTACTAAATAATGTGCTAAGTGTCCTTTTATGCCGAGTTGCTGAATTTTGAAAAGTAATGCGGGTTTGAAAACCATATCGTATGCTTTGCTTATGTCTAAAAATACTGCTACAGTGTGTTCATGTTTCTTGAAGCCTAGGCGGATGTCTGTCTCTAATCTAATAAGGTGATCTATGGTGCTGCGTCCTCGCCGAAAACCGCATTGAATGGGAGATAGAAGAGAATTTGTTTCCAGGTCCCAGGTCAGTCTTTTTATAATAATACGTTCAAAAAGTTTTCCAAGACAACTGGTGAGAGCAATGGGTCGACAATTGTTGGGGTCGCTGTGATCTTTACCGGGTTTTGGTATCGGAATGATGGTGGCTTCTTTCCAAGATTCGGGGAATATATGACCTGACCATAATGAATTAAATGTTCGTAAGATGGAATGTTTCGTGTGGTCGGATAAGTGTCTGAAAAAATAATAATGTAAATTGTCGGGCCCTACAGAAGTGTTACCGGCGGAGGAAATTGCATCTTCTAGTTGAGAAATTTGAAAAGGAGCATTGTATGTTTCAGTGTTGTCGGAATCGAATTTGGTTAAATCGGTGTGAAAAGCGTGTTGTGCATTTTGTAAGAATTCCGGTCTGTAGTTGGTGTCAGAGCTATTGTGAGCCATGGTGTCTGCTATTGTATTTATTATTGTTTGTGGGTCTGTAATGGTGATATTCTGGACTTTGAGGGCCGGGAGTGATTTAAACGGGATACGTCCGGACAATCGGCGGATTAATTGCCAGATTTGGCTTAAAGGAGTTTGAAAGGTGAGTTGTTGTAAATATGATGACCATGAACGCCGCCTAGCATCGCGTATGATGCGGCGGGTTCGGGCTCGTTCACGGTTTCGGTGAAGTAAATTGTGTGAATCGGGATGTCTGAGATATTTCCGAAATGCTCTTTTTCTAATTGCGATGGCCTGTGCTACTTCCGGACACCACCATGGAACTGGAATTATTTTTGTAAAAGGTTTGGTGAGTGGAATTGTAGTAGATGCTGCTTCAAGAAGTGTATTTGTAATTAAGTTGATGTTTTCGACGGGAGAAATGTTGGAGTTCTATTGAATTTGTGAAAGTTCCTGAAATGTTGTCCAATCACCTTTCGAGATTTTCCAGCGTGGGATGAAACTGGGTGTGGTATCGGTCGCAGTGGAAAAAGTGGGTATCAATTTTATGGGGTAGTGATCGCTGTCATGAATGTCTGTGTCTATGGTCCAATCGAAATCGTTGGCCAGCGTTGGAGAGCAAATTGTCAAATCTATTGCAGTTTCTGTGTTGTGTCCGAAGTGGAAAAATGTTGGCTCACCGGTGTTGAGTAATACTAAATTGTGTCTGTCTAAGATGTGTTCAACTATGCGTCCGCGGGTGTCTGGAAGTGTGCATGTTCTATCCCACGCTGGGCTGTGAGCGTTAAAATCGCCAAGTAAAATGAATGGGTTTTTGAAATGTGTGATGAGGTTTTCTAATTGTGTCAAAATGTTTGTGTTGTCTGTGTGTGGTGGAATGTATAGTGAGCATACATCTATATTTCGACCATGTAAACATAATGTACAAGCTACGGCTTGTAATTGTGTATTAAGTGTAATTTGTGTATGTGTGAAATCATTGTTTATGTAAAGTGCTGTATCGCCACTGCGGTGTGGTCCATTGACCTCGTCGTGACGTTATAGCGAATAATTGGAAAGATTGAAATTATATGTATCGGTGGGTAAGAACCAGGTTTCCTGAAGTGCGATGAGAATAGGTGTGAGTATACTGAAAAAAGCTTTCATTTCGGCCCATTTGGATATTAAACTACGGCAATTCCATTGTAACAATGCAGACATTAGGAGAAAAAATATTATTGTTTCGGTGCGTGCCTGATCCATGCGTGGAGGTCAGGCGGGCGTGTAGATTGAGGTCGGATGGCTGCACCCGAGCCGTCCGGTTGGTCGGTGACCTTGGCGGCCGGCTCTCGGCCGCGTGCCACTGCCGCGGGGGATGCCCGCCGGCTGGGAGTCTGTCGGGTCACGTGGTCGCCGGCCTGCACCGGTCGGCGGGCCACGGAAGTGGCGCGCATCTCCCCGGCAGCCGAATGGCTGCGGGGTCTGGAATTCCTTGCGGAATTTGTTGGCGTTTGTTTAGTCGGAATGGTCTGTGTGTGTGTAGCCAGGGTGGTTTGTGTAGGTGCGGTGAGTGGTGCAAGTTTTTTAATAGAGCTAGACCGGGAATCATGTCAGTTTGCATCGAAGTACAAGTGGTGTTGACGCGAGGGGTGGGTGGAGCAATGCTGGTCGCCTGTGCGTACGTTTTGGTGGAGGGGGAGGTGGCCTCGACAGACCGCCGGGCCTGGGGGTAGGATACCCCGGTCGTGGCCTTGACGGCACAAACCTCTTTCTCCCGTCGCCAGACTGGGCAGAGGTTGGAAGTGGTGAGGTGGTCGGATGTGTTACAGCTGAGGCAGTGGGCAGACTTGGAGCAGGTGGATTCATGATGGGGTGGTTCTCCGCACTTGGGGCAGCGGGCGGTTTGGCGACACGTCTTACTTCCATGCCCGAAGCGCTGACAATTGAAACAGCGGAGGGGATTGGGAATGAATACTCGGATTTGGTATCGGATGTAGCCGGCGAGGAGAGTCTTGGGAAGAGTGGTGGAGTTGAAGGTGAGGACAAGGAGGCTTGTATCCCGTTTCTGGCCGTCTTTAAAGGAGGTGATTCGGTGGACGTGGGTCACCCCCTCCGGCCTGAGCTCCGCTTGGATATCCGCTTCGGACATGAAGCGGAGCTCCGGCGCGAAGACGGTGCCCTTGGTGGAGTTGCGGTTGGAGTGGAGTGATATGGTAACGGATTTGCCACAAAATGTGGTGGTACGAAGGAGGGCTTTGGTCTGGGCTCGGGTTTGGGTTTGATAACAAGGGTTCCGTTGGCAGGGGCTTCGATATCGGGATTGGCTAAGGAGCAGATGGAGAGGAGTTGTTTGGTCGGCCAGAAAACGTTAATACGGCGGAAGGAAACGGATTCCTCGACAGGCTTGACTACTATGAAAGAGCCAGCACTGTCGAGGTAGGGTTCGATGGGATCAGGTTGTTGGGATGGCGTGGTCTGGTTAGGGCGTGGGTCTGTGGCGTGGAGGGTGATGGTCTGGTCGGAATTGCGAGGCGAGGTCTTGGTACGAGTGGGGGCAGGTGAGGGACAAAGGGCTTCCATAGCGTCGTCCAAAGGAATTGTCTGGCGCGGGTCATCAACGGTGGTATCATGTGCAGAGTCCGGGGTCGCGCGATGGTCGTCAGGTGTGGTCAGCGGCGGAAATTCCGTCTCGGAGTCCGGTGGCGAGCTGGTGTCGGTATCTTTTTTGCGTTTTTTCCCCATCGTGGAAAAAAAACCCTACCTAGTGTAGCTTAAGGAAATAAGAAGGACACAGAAACACAGGGAACAGAAATACGATGCGACAAAAACAAATCGACGCGGGGTGATGGGTGTCACCCCAAGAAACGAACGAAAAGAGCGACTGGTGTCGCCCTACGAAAATGAAAAATGAGAACTGCGGCGACGGGCAGTTAATCACGCCAAAACTGGCAGGGCGGAGTACTCAATGGCTCTGGTAATATGTGAGCTTATAATAATGAATACTCCATGCCCCAACGGCAGAATAGTATTCATCATTTGCATATTCAAGAAGCTGTCTGAGCTCAGATTTGTTTCCAATGCTCTGGCAATTGCTAATTGATTAACGCTCGCAGTGCAGCAGAATTTTGTGCCGTCGCAGCGTGTGTGTGTGTGGGGGGGGGGGAGGAACTTGATTCACACTAACTTTTGTTCTAAGTTAGATAGAGAGTTACGGCAAACAGCATGATGTAGCTCCATTCTTGACTTTTCGGAGGTTCGGAGCGGAGGGAGTAAGCTTATTTTGACAACAGTTTACTTATAGCGACGTAAGATTAGCACGTTGGCCCAGCACAACAGTCTTCAGCGTATACTGAGCAAGGCCGGAACAGCCCAGTCACCCTGCCCAGGTGCCCCCGGAACAGCCCAGGTGCACTGTGTCGCCGCTTACCAGCCGACGCCATGCTGAGAGGTATCCGCCTGGACGCCAGGGCCGGCACGCCACGCACAGTGCTACGCCCTATCCATAGATGTCGTTAGGCACACTGGTCTCAGAGTCGCAATCACGCTATTCCAATTTAGACGATATGACAGTCACAGTCAATAAGTGATATCACATGCTCTTATTTCATCAGTTGAAATGTTTTCTACTCGTATTTCAATGATTTCACCCTTTCAAGGTGATCCTAGGTAAATTAACCCAGCTGTCCCGGGCTGGCCTAAAGCTTCTTTTTTGCAATCAATTGACATTTCAACTTTGGATTATAATTTCATTGGAATTTCAATCTAAATTACATTGGAATTCCACTTACATTTACAATTCCAATTTATTCACAATTCCAATTACCTACATTGGAAATCGAATCCAATTTCATTAGAATTGGATGCATCACTTGTTTCCCGACTAGCGCCAAAATTATAACAATAGAAAAGAAACCGTCCTAGGTCAAGCAACCTAGTGACGTTCTGTCATTCAAATTAACATTTTGCACCAAAAAATGTTGTTCAGGATAGCTGTGGGTGCTGATTTCGAATTCACTGCTCTTTTTACCCCAGATA
This sequence comes from Ashinkailepas kermadecensis, assembly GCA_034440615.1. Lineage (NCBI taxonomy): Eukaryota > Metazoa > Arthropoda > Thecostraca > Neolepadidae > Ashinkailepas > Ashinkailepas kermadecensis. The sequence continues at coordinate 149,562 of JAOTOM010003566.1, forward strand.
TGCACAAATTATATAAATAGACAAGGTGTGGAACGCACAACCCTGAGAATGGGTGATCTTACCCGGTCAAATATCAAGTGGTCACCTGGGTGGTCTGGACGCCTGTGGGGGAAAAATGGTAAACAGTTAAAATGTTACTACATGGCCTTTCATCGAGTTTTTGTGGTACCATGTGCTGCAGCGTGTGTTTCAAAGTCCACTTGTCTCTGTTTTATCGCATTATCGTTCGTTGTTTGGAAGTTACGGCACCATTAAGCTCGAATGCGAAAAAAACTATGCTGCTGCCTACGCATCCAACACGTGATCTTCACTCTTAATTCGGATTTTAATAAAATCGCGGTGTATTCCAGAAGCTCATCTAGCCATGTGTTACCCGAATAGTGTTCCCCAAGTGCAACCTGAAAATATAATTTGGTCAGCGGTTATGAGACCAAAACCAGCACAAAGACCTGCTATTCGGCGATACCCCGTCACTAACCTCTTTGACCTGCCCTGCAGGGTTAACGGAAAGAGGCAAACATACTTTTTTCCAGCGCTGAACAGATGAAGAATGGCACTACGCACCGGTGAAAACCGCGTCCTCCCTCTACGCTTTCTTCCCTTGCATAGTTGGTCACTCTGCGGACGCCGTCCGCTTCTGCCGTCGGTCTGCTCCCGCTCCCGTCCCGCGGACAGCCTGCTACCGACTGTCCCGCTGGGGTCCCGCTGGGGTCCCGCTGGGGTCTGCTCCCGCTCCCGTCCCGCGGACAGCCTGCTACCGACTGTCCCGCTGGGGTCCCGCTGGGGTCCCGCTGGGGTCTACTCCCGCTCCCGTCCCGCGGACAGCCTGCTACCGACTGTCCCGCTGGGGTCCCGCTGGGGTCTACTCCTGATTCGTCCCGCGGACAGCCCGCCGCCGACTGTCCTGCTGGAGTCCGCAGACGGCCCACTGATGGCTACGCCCAGGTCCGAGATGTCCACGGGCCTTCCTTCGTCACGTCGCTCGGGTCTCGCAGGCTGCCCGGCGTCACGTGACGCGAGCCCACAGATTATTAGCTGACGCTTCGCTCAGGTCCAGCAGATTATCAGCTGACGCTTCGCTCAGGCCCAGCAGGCTGTCCTCTGACCCCCATACGCCGGAAGTTCAATCCACGAGATCAAACGTAATTGGCTGGCAGAGCTGCTGGATTGCCCGAGAAGCGCATGCTTGCCAATGTCGCGAATCTGAGAACGGACGGCTGGCGCAGATTGCCTTCGGCTACCGTCGGCACAATTTCTGGAGACGACGACGTCACTGCAATATAGGTCAGCCAAAGAAGCCTGTTACCGATCGCTCTGGATTCTTTCGGACGACTTTCTGTATTCTAAACCTAGCACAAGATGCAAAATGGGTGCCGCATTCAACTGAAGTATTCATTTTGATCTAGCCTAACGTATTAATGGTGAAAAGCACTGTGGGAGTCGACCACTTATACAATTATCAAAATTAGTCTCCATGTTGTACTTAAAGTCGGTTGACTTCAGGGAAGACATAAGTGAGGTATTTGTCTCGCATGAAAAAAAAACGCACATGGCATGAAGGACCTAGCTTGATTCTTTATGCGTATTATTCAAATTGAGCTCAGGAACATGTTCCCATCCTTTTTATAATTCAATTTGCGCATGACTGTCAAATTTCTGGTACTTATGGCGTGGTGAAAATCCCAAAATTTAGTTCATCTAGTATAATTGTTTGGGAAGGGAGAGAGGCGCTCCCCCTTGGCTGTGCATATGATCGGGCGTCTTTTGATGACATTTTTGTTTTGTTTTAGCTGTCGTAGTGTTCAGTTGGATTGCATTGTCATACACTCAGCTGCATGAACACATCGCCAAGTCGCTCGCAATAATATACTCGTCAGTGTCATCAGGGAGTTTTTATGGGTGGTGAAGGTGCTGATTCAGGGGTGTCACCAGGAAATTGTGCTAAAGTATGGAGCGAGAGCGGAAGTGGTGGATGCAGGGCAAGACCCGATGGTCCAGGGACATTTCGAGGGTGTTGTTTGACGGATAGGAGGGACCAACGCAGAGGGAGTCACCGGGAACTTGTCTGGAGGTAGTGTCGGCAGTGCCGATTAAGGGCCGCTTCCAAGATTTTGTTGCACGAAGGATGAGATGTCGGTTCACGGGCTTCACTAGGGGTTCGCTAGAGGGGTGATGGACAAAGGTCATAGAAGTTGCTGGAGTGTTACCAACAATTACTAAATACCTTCATTTTGTCTTCAACGCGGAGCATGCCAAAAGTCTATAAATTTAACTACTTGGTTGTAAAAAGCACAGTGGCTTTTATTTTTGATTAACTAGAAACCGTCGCTTGATATTTTTATCCGAAAATAAATATCACAAAAAATAGCATGCCTTTCTCAAATACAATAGATATCAAGATTTGATGGGTCAATCAAATCAAATCAAATTTGTGCACATAGATTACTCATCTAATTTCATGATGAACAGCTACGGACCAGTGATGTAACTGTACATTTATACATGAATGCACATGCAAAGTTTAGGGGAAACTATGTTGCTTTCACACTCAATCTCCTATTCCCACCACTCCTCACGAATAAGGTAAACAAAGTCACAAAAATAACGTGCCTTCATAATACAATGGAAATCAAGATTCTGATGGGTGATCCATGAATACGCATAATTTTATTTCCATACAGAATCACTAGAACCTGCACATAGTGTGGCCTTCAGAATAGCTTCCTAAGTTCATAATCTGGCTTGCAATTAAGTGTCTGAATGACCTTCTCAAATATATAATCAGCTTGGACAGCTACATGCTGCTGTCAATCAAATCAAATACAATTTGTGCACACAAATTATTCATCTACTTCCATCATGCATAGGTCCAGACCAGTGATGCAACCTAGTTTAACTAGGGAGGTACATGCCTACATTCATCTGAAGACTTGCCTGCTTTATGATTTTTTTTTTAGAAGAGGATACATACCAAATAGATGGGTATGCGAAATATTTCTGAAATTGGAAACGGCCCACAAAATATGCATAATCATTGCTGGTGGGCTATAATTTTTATACAATAGCACCCCTGAGACAACAGTTTTATCAAAACTGTCCAGAAAACAGCATCATAAATTATTAGCATACACACATACAGCGGTCCCCGACTGTTCAGGATGACCACAGGCCACCGCCTCCAAAGGACTTGTTAAATATAGTTATGCCATGACGTTTTGATTGCTGGCGCCTTTATCGATTTGTTTTCTCGCCGGAGAATTGACAGCCAGGCTGACCACATCGGACTTCCACGTGGGTCGAACGGTTTCATGTTCCAATCAAGATATATAATCACTGGAAGACAGAAAAATCGATATAAAAGCCAAGAAGTGGACACATCGACGTGCCGTCAAGCCCTAAGATTACGCTTGGTGATGTACAAGGTGGATCTCGCTCTCAGTTGCGAGATCATTTGTCCATTGCGCCAAGATGCAGTCCATTCAGCACATCTATTGGCTATACTCGCAGTGCTCGGCTCGTCAGAATCGTCCGGTTGGTAACCTGGCTTTGGAGACAGTCATTGCCAGAGCATGTGTCTCCGGAGAGTGTCACCAAACCGGCGGTAACCGCCAAGATGTGAGCTTGGCGGGAGACACGCCTAAGCTTAGACCAACACCACCAGTCGTTGAGGCTAATCACAAGAGAAGTTACTGGCATATTCAAACATATCTTAGGCTAATGCAAATCACAACCATAAAAATAGTGGCACATTAGCAATTGCTGCTTCCTGCACAAAAGCCATGCTAGACGGATGCCTCCCATGCTGTTGCATTAGTATGAGGAGAGGCTTTGCTCATTTTGTCTCCAATCTTCCTGAAGAGTAGCTTCTGTCACCAATGTCGTAGCTAGGTTGCTAGGATTTACGACCTTTGATGATGGAGGCGCTTCTTTCCACACACTACGTTAGATTAATGTGAGGTGCCAAATTGGTTTAACTACATAATCTAATTTACCGCGCAATAAATAAACCTGTTGTTTTGGAGATAACGCTTATTGCAGACGGTATATTATTCAAGCGGAACTGCTCATTCTATGTTGCTTGCCTATTTTACCCTACCCAGCGCCGCCCTGGGTGCGGCACTGGGTAGGTAAAGATAGGTAAGCAACATAACGGCTGGCCTAGTGCGGCGACGGCCCCGCCTTAGGTGCGGCGACGGTCCCGCCCTGGGTGCGGCGACGGTCCCGCCCTGGGTGTGGCGACGACCCCGCCCTGGGTGCGGCGACGGCCCCGCCCTGGTTGCGGCGACGGCCCCGCCCTGGGTGCGGCGACGGCCCCGCCTTAGGTGCGGCGACGGTCCCGCCCTGGGTGCGGCGACGGCCCCGCCCTGGTTGCGGCGACGGCCCCGCCCTGGTTGCGGCGACGGCCCCGCCCTGGGTGCGGCGACGACCCCGCCCTGGGTGCGGCGACGACCCCCGCCCTGGGTGCGGCGACGGCCCCGCCCTGGGTGCGGCGACAACCCCGCCCTGGGTGCGGCGACGACCCCGCCCTGGGTGCGGCGACGACCCCCGCCCTGGGTGCGGCGACGGCCCCGCCCTGGGTGCGGCGACGACCCCGCCCTGGGTGCGGCGACGGCCCCGCCCTGGATGCGGCGACGACCCCGCCCTGGGTGCGGCGACGGCCCCGCCCTGGGTGCCACCAGACCAGCCATAACCCAGACCGTGTAGTTGTACTGGGCCAGTGTTGACACAGGTGGTGGGCAGCCGACCAAGCCGGGAACCAAGCCAAACAATCCAAAAAATCAACTAATATCAGTTACCTGGAATCTCCCAAATCACTTTCACTACACTGTAAAAAATGATTAGCACTTTTGCTGCTAATTGCATGCTAAGTGACTGCTTCAAACAACGCTTTTCCCTTAGGATGCTAGTAACAAGCATAAGGATGCTAGCAACAAGCACCATATGTGCTATTCGGCTGGAGGCGGCTAATTCTAGCCTGCAGATGCTAGACGGCAAGAATGAGGATGCTTGATCTTAGCAGCCATGAGTGTTGTGCCAAGCAGTCCAGAATAATGCATCTGCCTATATCTAGCACTAGTCGGTTTTACAGCGGCAACTTGCTCTCCCGTCTAGTCGTTTTTCATCCTTCCAAGTCAATCCTTGCTTCACCTAAACATTCCAGACATGAACCAAAAAAGTACATCGAAGAACGTTTATCATTAACAAGAATTGATTTCACTCAATTTTCTCAGCTTTTTCATTGACAAAACTTGTTTCTTGGTGGTGAGAATAAAACGATTTTAGACTGATTGGTTTAGTATAATTTTCCTTAAACCATTTTATATTCCGAAACCTATATCCCAGTACGCGGCAGGCAACAAATCAGTCGGTGCACGAGCGTCCTACTCGTTGGGTGTGTTGTGAATATTTATTAGTTGTGCGGCGTGAGCATGTCGGCAGTATCAGGTATGGATTTATAAACTTGGTTGACATCGATTAAGTGTAATTTTGTTATCATTTTCTCTACCGTTGCTCAGGAAGTTGGCTTATAACCGCATCTTTCGCTAATTTAACCACAGCGCCAATCTGTCATCTGGCAGTCATCCGTCGGCTGCCAGATACCGTAGAGCTGAGTGCAGTCTCGACGTAAATTAGAAAGCGTATTGCAATTTGCTGATATTCGTAAGTTTAATTCTACTTATTTCAGCAGCGTTAATACTAAAACGGATTTCGTTATTAAAACTTATGTGAGAATTATATTTGGTGGTCGCTTTTAATTTATGCAGATCACTATGCCGGGTCTTCTCCCTCTATCTTGTTCCTGACACCACGTGACCTGGGAGCAAATTTCCGCTGTAAAACCGACTACTGTTACGGTCCGTGTTTTTTGGCGGGAGTTTGAGCACTCTATGGCTGCTTACAGTTAGCAGTTGGGTAGTTAATATAAGCAGCGTATAAAAATGGCGGGAATATTAGCACCTTAACGCTGCTTAACGAAAAAACTGCGTGAACATTCGGCCATTTTGGTTTGAGATTCGATGGCGTGCGGATCGGTGCAATCGTGCGGCAAGATTAAAGCGAAAAAGAGAAGTCTCTCTGGGATCAAGAGAACCTCTGGATCCAGAATCACATGCCTGACATAGTCTGCACAAGGTGGGTGTGTCTTCACAGCAAATGTTTTTCCACATCCCTGGTATCAATATGATTATGTCAGCATCTTGCCAACCTCGCTGCATACACCCCTGAAATGACGGGCGCCGGATGACTTTCGCAGTTGATCCAACCTCAAGTTACAATCACTAACATACCTGAGCTTGACAGCACATAGTACCTGGCGTGCTTAGCAAGGCATATGCGTTATTGCCATGGGACAAACAAGCTGAAATGTAATTTTTTGCATCATTATTCATCTATGGACCCTGAGAAGCTGAGTGGGCTATGCCAGTTGCAGCCTATTCTGTGGGCCCCCAAAAAATTATTTCTCAGACAATGGCTTTTGGGTGGTTTATTGTGCTGCTCAGAATTTATTAGCTGAAAGAAAGCTAGCCTGGATTATCCTGGATATAGCAGAGGCTGGACTATCACCACCAATTGTTGCTACCAGATCATTTTATGGGCTTAACCGAGATGGGCCACTGGGGCTCTTTTTATGTTTTAACACGTTATGACTGTATAGCATTATTATGGATTGTATTTGTTCATAATTATGTAGCCATGGAGCCAGTGGATCTGCTCTTTACGTCACCATTTGTTCATGACTGGCACTGTGCCATGTAGGACTGAACTGTGATAAATGTGGAGCTTGCATACAAAAATAAAATAAATTGTCTGGGTTAGGTTTCGCTGGTTTATTTGGTATTATTGTCATTTAAGGTGTCCATGATAAAAGTGTTACACACATTTTCCTTCATTAAGCAATCAACTGGGTTAGGATACATCAGATTAGGTTGTTTAGTTACAAAATTTGAGATTGAAATTAAGGAAACGTCTAATATTTTTCCTGTTCATGTATTTCATTGTAATACATACTAAATTTGCTTCTATATATATATATATATATATACATATATATATATATATATATATATATATATATATATATATATATATATATATATATATATATATATATATATATATATATATATATATATATATATATGCATGTCATCCTTTGCTATTTGCAAAGTAGGACATACGTATTCCTTTGCATTGCTATTTGCATACGAATGCATTAAAAGGGTATATCGCCTGTAAGCATCCTGATTCCTGTTCGCTGTAATATTTAAGATGGGTATCGAACGTTAGCATGTAGCAAAAGAAGTACTCCGTCCGTATCAATACCGTAAGTCAGCAACACCCGTACGCTACTATCAAGGAGTCCAATTTCGGTTTTAGCACCCAATGGGTGCTAAATATGCTAGCACCATAGGCGAACCGTACCCAGAAGGTGCTGGTTTTTGGCGTGAGAAAAAACTAGCACCCTGGGGGTGCTAAAGCGCACGCACCCCATGGGTGCTCATTTCAAGTACCATGCTACTAAATATAGCCGAATAAAGAGGTGCTAGATATAAGCACCATGCTTATATTTAGCATTTGAAATATTGCGATGTGATGCCAACTACAAAAAGATGCTTAATTCAAGCAGCCCTGTGGAGCTGGAATTTGACATTTGAAATAGCACCGAAGGGGTGCTAATCTTTTTTTACAGTGTAGTAGTGAGATGCTGTTGGTCATTCTGGGACGGCGTTAACTTGGCTATCATTGTGCATCGTTAACAGCGTTAACTTGGCTATCATAGCTAACTTGGTTGATCAGTTTATAAGATTAATGAAGGAGATTATTGACTGGCATCAGTCTAATGATGTTCATGTTCGCTGAAATTTCAGTTGCAAAATGCATGGCCGATGACCCGCTCTGTCAGCTCAGACAGCGTGTGTTAGCATACACGCTCCAAGTCAGGCTGCGATCGTGCTCCAATCCCACACTTGCGGTTAGAAAACTGACATTCCTCCTCCTGGCAAGGTGCCCGCTGGTAATAAAGCCTGATATAGTCTTGGTGGTCATGCACTTCCATGAAATGTCGTCATTGCATGTTTTAAGTCCCATCACTGAGACCGTGCCTCGGACGCGTCGGACGTCACCAAGATCCCCAAATTTCTGGGATACGCGATCCCAAAATTTCGTGAAATTTAAGATTATACCTATGGCGTTGCATGAAAAAACGACCTCATGGTCCTCTCGTCCACCGAACCCCACCCATTATGCAAAATCCGCGGCGACGCCCATGCTCAGAACGCTGCTCGTTCGTCCGATGCCACACGCAATTATACCATACACACAAATAGACTGCACGCGCAATTATACCACACACGCAATTATACCACACACGCAATTATACCACGCACGCAATTATAATACACACTCAATTATACCACAAACATAATTATACCACACACGCAATTATACCACACACGCAATTATACCACACACACAATTATACCACACACACACAATTCTACCACACACGCAATTATACCACACACGCAATTATACCACACACGCAATTATAACTGAATCGATGCCACAATTCATGCGAGCTGGTGCCGCAATAACGGTGGCATAATTGTTCGATTACCGATGACCACCAATCTGGAAGGTCCGCGCAAATTAATCTAATCTGCCACGTGTGAACCAACCATGCACGTTATTCATACCAGATTACCCCGGAACGGCGGGAGCCATCTAATTGGCAAACTTGCTAGTAGCCAGGATCAAAACTTCACGACTTTAACGAAGCTCTCTCATATACGTCCGAACGCATAATGCTCAGTTGCGCTGATAGTACTACAACTCTATCAGTTGTGAGGCACAAGATAGCAACACACACACACACATAGTACTACAACTCTATCAGTTGTGAGGCACAAGATAGCAACACACACACACAAACACACCCACACACACCCGCTGATAGTACTACAACTCTATCAGTTGTGAGGCACAAGATAGCAACACACACACACAAACACACCCACACACACCCGCTGATAGTACTACAACTCTATCAGTTGTGAGGCACAAGATAGCAACACACACACACAAACACACCCACACACACCCGCTGATAGTACTACAACTCTATCAGTTGTGAGGCACAAGATAGCAACACACACACACAAACACACCCACACACACCCGCTGATAGTACTACAACTCTATCAGTTGTGAGGCACAAGATAGCAACACACACACACACACACACACACACGCTGATAGTACTACAACTCTATCAGTTGTGAGGCACAAGATAGCAACACACACACACACACACACACACACACACACACACACACGCTGATAGTACTACAACTCTATCAGTTGTGAGGCACAAGATAGCAACACACACACCCACACACACACACCCACACACGCTGATAGTACTACAACTCTATCAGTTGTGAGGCACAAGATAGCAACACACACACCCACACACACACACACACACACGCTGATAGTACTACAACTCTATCAGTTGTGAGGCACAAGATAGCAACACACACACACACACACACACGCTGATAGTACTACAACTCTATCAGTTGTGAGGCACAAGATAGCAAACACACACACACACACACACACACACGCTGATAGTACTACAACTCTATCAGTTGTGAGGCACAAGATAGCAACACACACACCCACACACACACACACACCCACACACACACACACACACACACGCTGATAGTACTACAACTCTATCAGTTGTGAGGAACAAGATAGCTACACACACACACACACACACCCACACACACACACGCTGATAGTACTACAACTCTATCAGTTGTGAGGCACAAGATAGCTACACACACACACACACACACCCACACACACACACGCTGATAGTACTAGAACTCTATCAGTTGTGAGGCACAAGATAGCAACACACACACACACACACGCTGATAGTACTACAACTCTATCAGTTGTGAGGCACAAGATAGCTACACACACACCCACACACACACACACACTGATAGTACTACAACTCTATCAGTTGTGAGGCACAAGATAGCAACACACACACACACACACACACACGCTGATAGTACTACAACTCTATCAGTTGTGAGGCACAAGATAGCTACACACACACCCACACACACACACACACACACACACGCTGATAGTACTACAACTCTATCAGTTGTGAGGCACAAGATAGCTACACACACACCCACACACGCTGATAGTACTACAACTCTATCAGTTGTGAGGCCAAGATAACACACCCCACACACACACACGCTGATAGTACTACAACTCTATCAGTTGTGAGGCACAAGATAACTACACACACACACACACACACACACACACACACACACACGCTGATAGTACTACAACTCTATCAGTTGTGAGGGACAAGATAGCTACACACACACCCACACACG